>RSEH01000161.1:0-110405 GCA_006503475.1 Stentor roeselii | reverse complement strand
ATTAATGTTTCAGGCCAAAACTCTAGATAAACCTCACAAAATTTCACTAAAAACTCAATAAAAACGTTCAAATCCTTTGCACTTTTAAATGAACCAACTTGATTTCTATCAACTTCATTAATCTTTTTCCAAATAACCTTCACAACATTTTCAGAAATTTTCTTATTTTTTATCTCTTCTTCAGCATTTCTTATCTTTGAAATAAGTGGGCCCGGGTTTGAAAAGAGTTTACAAATCGGCTCCCATAAAAAACTTCTCGGAACTTCCTGCTGAAAGTATTCAAGTAAGCTAAAAGCAAGAGATTCAAGTTGATTTCCAGCCTTTGCCATGAATTTTACCCCAGCAAACGTTTTAGCATTGACCTTTTTCCCAATTTCTGAAAGTTGTATCAAAATTTCCTTCTTTTTCAAAGAAATTTCAACACTTTCCTCAGAATTTTCTAGACATTCATGAGAAATTTCAATTTTTTCCTGAGAATTTTCTAGATTTTGCTGAGAAATTTCAAGATTTTCAGAAATTTCCAGATTTTTCTGAGAATTTTCATGATTTTGTTGAGAAATTTCAAGATTTTGATAAGAATTTTCAATGATTTGGCAAGAACCTTCAAGATCTCCAAGTTTTTTCCCTTCTTTTTTGCAGTTCTCTAAAGTTTCATCAAGATTAACAATGTCATCGTCCATTAAACTATTATATTATTGAATTTTTCTGGTTAAAAAACCTGTTATCTAAGAAGAATCCATAGATCTGTTCATCATTTTGTTCTGAATTTTCCCTTTCCGACAATGAAAGAGTCGACAAGTTGATCATTTCATTGATACTTAAGTCCTTCCAAACTTTTTCATCTTCAGGTCTGAGATAGTTCTGATCATTTTCATCAGGAGGCAAGTCGCTAGCCTGTATCGGTATTTCAGGAAGTACAAGTTTATCTGACCTCCAGTCAGGTTTTGCGACACGGATGACTTTAGCGCTAAAATGACTAGAAAAGCTATATCGTGCATCTTTGTACGACATTAAATATAATAAACCTGTAAAACTTTAAAGTTTGAATAATTCTTAAAAAATCTATTGTTAACATATGATACTTTTGATCTATAATATGGTAGCTCTCAAAGTCTATTTCGGAAATGAATGTCGCAGAACCAACTCGGCACCTGCCACTTATGACTCACTCAAAACTTACATCTTTAACCTCACCGGCTTGGAAAATCCTTTAGTCCAATACAACGATGAAGAAGGGGACTTGATCACCATCTCGTCAAACACCGAATACCAAGATTTTCTCTCTTTTTCCACAGGTATTGCAAAACTTCAAGTAAGTCCAAGTAAAGTCTCACAAAGTAGCGAAACTTTTCCAGTTGTCTTGAAAAGTTCAGGGTCTTCTTCAATTCCTCCGAAGAATGACCAAGAAATTTCCACTCGTGTCATGACTGAAGATAAGTCTCAAGGAATGTCAAAACCGAAAATGCAAGAATCTGGATGTGACCCAGAAGAGCCTTCAAGTAAATTCATTGAAACTATTCCTTTGTTCACGTCTTCTGTTCTCTCCGGGTCAGATGTTTCCACATCTGAAAAATTCACGAATACTAAAAATAACTTGTTGGAAAGCATCAAGCAGGTCATTAGAGAAGAAATCGGAAAACCTGTCGGTTTGAAAGTTTCAGGACTTAACTTTAAACATCTGGGAATTATTTGTAATGGATGCAGAATGAACCCGATTGTTGGAATCAGGTATAAATGTTCGGATTGTGATGTTAACTTTTGTGAAGAATGTGAATTTAGTAAAGAACATCAACATCCTTTTTTTAAGTTGAGACAACCTGAGTTTGTTCCTAGAAATGAAAATGAAAATTTATTGAAAAGTGGAATTTTTAATAGAAAAGAAGAAAGTAAAAACCTGGATTCATTTAAGGGGAAAAAAGAATCTGTTAAGGTTTATGATGAAAATGTTAAAAAAATTGCTTTGATGGGATTTTCAGCGGAACAAGCATTAGAGGCTCTTGTTAAATCGAATAATAATCTGGAATTAGCAATGGAAAAATTACTTATGTTAGATTAAGAGTTTGAAGATTTTGGATATGGGTTGAGAATTGTAGATGTTTATTTAAGGTGGATTTTAGTGATGCTTAGATTTGTTGATATTTCATTAGGTAGTTGGCGAATCGGTTAAATATCTCTCATTTGGTTACCTTGATAAATAATATAGGTCTCAATTCAGACTAAATTCTATAATAATGAAAATATCGAATTGTTTAGGAATGACTGAAATTTTAGTAGTGAATTGATATTAAATAACTATAAGGGAAGCTAAAATAGTGGAAATTTTATAGCTTATTAGCTCTTATGCATATTTTCACTCTAAAATTATAAATCTTGAAAAAATTAGATTAAAGCTATCATATGAGGACCCTACCTTTAAGATAATAATGTATCTCCGATTAAAGGATCTAAAACTTATGAAATTTCATCGAAAATTTAAATTTTTCAAAAATCCAGAAGTCCTCTTATCCAAAAATTCTGAATTGAAAAACTTATTAACCCAAATTTTGTTTTGTGGTGACACAAATCATGCTGATGAACCTTTACATTTCACTATAAAGTATTAGTCTAAAAGATTTTGTAGATCTTTAAACTTCTGGAGCCTAGATTTTGATACCATGATATTCTGAGATTCAAAAAACCAAAAAAAATGAAGAAAATATTTCCATCGACTTTGACCAAATTATTCTAAACCATTCCAGAAAAATCTGAAATTCAAAAAAGTTGACCCATAACAGTTCAGGCCAGTAAAAATTACTAAAAATTACCGAATATAATAATAATGAACTCTGAAATGCACTTTATCAGGCTCTACTGCTGCATATATCCTAACTGTTCAAGGGAATATCGCTCTAAATACACTTTAGAGAAGCACATCAAGAGATTCCACCTTGGACTAGACAAGCCTAAATGCGAAATCTGTGGCCGTGAGTTTTCATCTACAGAAAGCTTTCAACAACACAAAAATATTCATTTAAACATCAAACCTTTTCAATGCGGTCAATGCGATCGAGGATTTCGCAATAAATGTATGTTAGTTCGTCATATAAGAGATCATGAATTTCGCAGGGCTTTTATAGAATCGGGCCAGGGTAACTATATGAGACGCTAGTTTACTTAACCAATATTATAGAAATTTCTTGAAGTATTTGTTGTTTTAAATTAAGGTATTTCATTTTTCGTTACTATAAAAAAACTAAGTCAGTTTAATGCCCTGGCTAATTCTTTGAATATTTTATCAGATTGAATAAACTTTACCCATAAGTAGTGTGTGACTCACTGATGATTATTCATTAATCTCAATTTGAGATTTGTAAAATATAGCATAATTTGGATTACTCTATTATAAGACTAGTAAGATTTTTATCTAAATCTATAAATTATCCCTGTTGTTCCTGATAAACCAATTAGGTAGCTTTATATTCTTGAAGCATTTACAATTTGAACCTAATTAGTAAAATATTTTCATCGATCTTTGAAATGTTTTACAACTTCATGCAAGATTTTACAGAATTTCATGTTTTGTCAAAAAACTTGGAATAGCTTAAAAAATGATTCAAGATTCAGAAAAATTTTAGAGAGCTAATGTGATTTGTGGGCTCTATCATCAGGAAAAGCTTCATGGCTTTAAGGATCATTTTAGAATGCATATTCGAATGACACAATCAAAAATATAAATCTTTATAAATATTATCTAATAGATAGCTACTTTGTTTATTGTAAATAAATGACAAAGAATGTCTAATCAATCGTTAAAATAATTACCAAACCTCAGAAACAACCTGTTAGAAACATTTTCATTTTCAGATACCAGGAATCTCTATATACCCAAAATTTTCAAAATTATCACTTAAAATATAAAAAAACCCTATACATTTATTAAAGCCTATCATAAAACAGCATTTCTAAACCTCTTTATCTGTGCTTAAACTATAAATGATCATCTCAAGTTAAAAATCTTGCTAAATTTTTCATAAAAGAATAGAAAAATTTCATAATTTTTAAAATTCAAATCACCTAAAAAAGCGTTTCATAATCCCCAGTTCGACTGAAAACATTATCTTCAGTCTATACTCTAATCTTTAAACAACAGTCAAACACTTAAAAAAGAATCCCAATCAGCACCCTCAACATAATTTTTTGATAACTTGAAACATTCCTATTTATTTTAAAAATTTCCAGAATTTTTTCAGTCCTTAAAAATTTCCTCAGACGAATAAAAAATAAAAAAAAGCCAATTTCATCAACTTTGTCTAAAACATTCTAATAGTCTCTCAATACTGATAAAGATATTCATACTTTACTTTAACCAGTTAATTCCAGTAAGAGTTTCAAACATATTGAATATAATAATAATGAACGACCAAATATACCTGATAAAGCTTTATTGCTGCATATTTCCTAATTGTTCAAGGGAATATCAGTCGAAATACACATTAGACAAGCATGTAAAGAAATACCATCTGGGCATCGGTAGACCAAAATGTGAAATCTGTGGTCGTGAATTCGCATCAACCGAGAGTTGCCAACAACACAAAAACATCCATTTAAACATAAAGCCCTTCAAATGTGACCAATGCGAAAAAGACTTCCGTACCAAATGCATGTTAGTCCGTCACAAGCGAAGTCACATCACAGAAGCCTTCCAAGAATCTTTTCAAGATTTTAACTAGTTATTTCTTACTTCACTTTAAAAAATGCGTTAAAAATTCAACCTAATTAAATCCCCATTTTCCCAGTTTTTTCTTACCTTAAAAACCTAAAAATGTGGTAAATTCAACCTGATTAAATCCCCTTTTTAATGACAATAAATGACTAACGCCAGTCAGTCACTAATGCTTCGCGAATTCGGTTTACTTTCTCGATCCGAATTCAGCGAAAAGCACATTTACGACAGTCTGCGATGGATAACCAACGACCAAAAAGCGAGGTTTAAAGTAAGTTCGAGTCCTATCATAGAAATAATCCCTTCAGCGAATTTACTTTTCATCATCAACTCGAATCACAGATGCTTGTGTGTCAGTAAATTTTCACATCAAGTACTGTTCGAACTCACTGCGGAGAATGAGGATAGTAAGACGGTTTATTGCAATAAATTTCAAAATGCGGTTATTCTTATCGTTCTTATTTCTGATCAGGAAGGAAATCGACTCAAGTGTCGGTCTTATTCTTTGAATGACTTGGAAAACGGAATTGTTGAACCTGTTGAATTGTTTAAGGATGAAAATCTTTGTAATCCTGGGTTTATTGAATTTGATGATGCTAATCAACTTATATTGACTCGATCTATGAACTCTCAGTACTTTAAGCTTTGGAAACTGGATAGTTATCGACTTTGCTATGAGATTAAAGAGGTGAATGTTGAGGAAATTCGACTTACCAACGAACTTCTAATGTTAATCCACAGTCCTCGAGAAACCAGCATAATCTGCAAGCTCTGTTCTGTAGAATCCGGTAAAATGTTAGACATCTTCGACATCGAGATAAAGCCTCTTCGTCCAATCGAGTTACTAGAGCTTTTCAGTAACTATCTCCTAATCAAGCAAAGTGCAGAGCCTCTGGTGATCCTAAACCTTTTAACAATGGAAAGAAAAGAAGTCCGTGGTTTTATCTCTCCTCAACATTTTATCTACCTTTACGACCTTCATCTTTTCCTTGCCCTGCGAGCTTGTGTCATCGAAGCTTGGAACTTTGATGGAAAATTGATGAAAATCTTTGGAATGCCTGTTTTTTGCCAGTCTAGGAACTTGTCTCCTAATCGACTCTTTGTTTCAAGAGGACAGGACCTGATTCTGGTCTCTTGCAATGATGCAAGGTATAATCTTAGAAATAATCCTGGAAATTTCGAAGCTAATTCAATTAAAGTCTTTCGACTTGGCACTGGAGAAGGGGTCTTGGAATTGAAGGATAAGGACCTGGATGATTTGATGACTGTTACTTTTGATGATGATTTTGGAAATTTGTATACTGGACATAGAAGTGGAGAATTGGTACGTTGGGGTAATTAATTTTAATAATTAACTTTGAATTTCTTCGGTTTGGTCTTTGGGTAGAGAGAGTGGAGTAACCCATTCAAACAAATACTCAACCGGCTCTAGTTTACTATAAAGAGTAATAAACAAGTTCTTCAAATATTCATACTGTGGTCTTTCCTCAAATCTTAAACTTCTCGAATAAGAAAGAAACTGCGCAAATTCAGGAGGTAAGCCATCACAAAGCACATCAATAATAGTAGCAAGTTTCTTTTCTGTAAGCTTTAAAAATTTTTCAGTATTCGTATAAGCTCTAACCCCTTGCCAGGGTAATTTCCCATTCGCCAAGTAAACAAAAGAGTACCCAAGACATTCCAAATCATCTCTTCTCGACTGTTCAATTCCCAGATGCGTATTGACCGAGGCATACCTGGCAGTGCCAACAAAAGGTTTCCCTTCAACATAAGCAACATGCGAGTTTTTACTGTCTTTATAAGACTTCGCAAGGTTAAAGTCAATTAAATAAACTGAAGCACTTCCTTCAGACTCAATTAAAAATTCATCTGGTTTTAAATCTCTGTGAATAATGTGCTTGGAATGAAGAATCTTCACTTTTTCTATCATTTCCACTGCAAGTTTACAGACTGTTTGAAGAGTAAGTCTTTGATACTTGATGACCAGGTCTTCCAATGACGGCCCGAGAAGGTCTAAAACTAAGACTGAGTCTTTTGACTCTTTTCCATGCCAGTGGACTTTTGCAAAGCCAGGAACTTTTCGCAGCATTTCATAAATCTTTACCTCTCTGTCAGTCTCTGAAGAACTTTTCTTGTTTTTTGAGACTTTTACTGCGAATTGGTTCTGGGTTATCACGTCGACTGCTTTCCAGACTTCAGAGATTTTTCCTCTTTTTATGAGTTCTTCGAGTCGATATCTGCCTCCAACCCTGACTTCCATAAAATTTCAGTTTATTTAAAAGGTTTTAAACTAATTTCAAATTTTTTCATTTAAGACACTTGATTAAAATTTCTTACAAATTTTATTATTCACTTCTAGAAACTTCTTAAAGAAACTCCTTGATTTTCAATGATTTTCTTATAAAAAGGATCATAAATCTAATATTCATGAAAAAATTAACGTTAAGCAGCTCACGTCTTTCATTTGAAACAACGAACACTCTTGCCTTCAGAAGCTTTACCCCTGTGTCAAGCCAGTTCAACCGTCTTTTAACCCCGACAGCCCTGGAGGAAAACCCAGGTCTGTTAAAACTATTTTCAAATCCTAAAAAATACTCAATTCTTGCAGTACCGTCCCCTGTGCCTTTAAAAGACTTGAAAATCAGAAAAGAAGAAAAAAACATTGAAAACTTTAACAAAAGTGGAGAATCTTTCAATCAAATAAAATTTCCTGATACAAAAAAAATCTCTTTTGCAAAAATCAAGAAAATAAGAAGAAGTTATCGACCTCAAAACGGTGTCAATGAAGAAAACTTGAAGAATGAACTGAAAAGATTAGAAGAAATTCAAGTTCAGAAAAATGTTTTAATGGAAAATTCGAAGGTTTTGGAAAAATCGGATATTGAAAAATTACTTGAAAGTCAGAAAAGCTGGAAAAAAAACTGGTTAAGAAAAAATGATGACTTTAGTTATTCACAGGTTTTAAAGGAAAATTTGGAAAAGGATGAAAAAAATTTAGATGAAAAATTTAAGGAAAATTTTAGAGAGGAAAATTTATATGTTGAAAGAGTTGAAGTTAAAAACAAAACTCCGAAAAGTAGGATTAAGGAAAAGAAAAGGACTTTTAGAGCGGAAAAAAATGATTATAAACAAGAATCTTGGAAAGTGCTAAAAAACACTGCATTTTTTGCAGAGAAAATTATGAAAGGTATCAGGAATAACGCTAAGATTAAGTTCATTAGTTTGTATTGAATACAGAACTAGATAATTAATTATTAAATATCGCTATTATTCATCAAATATTTATCAATGAAAGACTAATCCGAGAAACCTTAAAAAACATTCTAAAATTAATTTCTTCAAAAAATCGAGATGCTATTTAACAAAGAAGCATATTTCATCTTTTCCGCATTATAATTATTAATCCCAAATGCATCAATCTCAATAAAGAGCCTTCCTCCAGATCCTGTCAATTCCTGAATTTTAGAACATTTTAAAGATTTTCCTCGAATTTCTTTAACTTTTGGAGAAGTTTCTCGAGTTAGAGAAACCTTTTTTACCTTGAAGTATTTTTTTGTCTTGAGAGAAATCTTTTGATTTCTTTGTGGACTGTCAATAAATTCAAGATTTCTAGTGAAACTAGAAACGTTATTGTAAGAAGAATGTTTTCCAAAAGGTAGTCTGGGTAAACCAGTGGAACTCAAATCAAGACTTTTCTTTAGTTTAAACGTTTTCATCTTATTCATTAAGCAAACTTTCTTTAAGCTGATGTTTTTTCTGCTGGAGTTGGTTGATAACACTTTCATAACATCTAAAGGAGAGCGACTTTGTAGTGGTTGAAAAATTCTTCTTGATAGAAAAGTTGATTTCCTTTGGATTTTTTCTTTACGGGTTTCCATTTATAACTAGTTATTTACTTTTATTCTTGCTCTGAACAATGGTCACAAGTTTCTGCTCAAGCTTTTGAATAGAATCCAGGTTCTTCTTAATCTGATTTTCAATTAACTCAATTTGTTTCTGTTTCTTACTTTTCTTGCTATTTTTCGCCTCTTCAACAAGTCGGTTATACTCTTCATTAATTTTCTGGTTGACCTCATTTTTATCATAATACTTGATCCTATTTTTTTTATTCAACTCTTGCAAAACAATCATCTCAGCCAAGTTGATATAAATTTTTTCTTCCCTTTCTTTAACCACCTCAACAATATCCTTCCAAACCGAAGGAAACTGGCTTTGAATGCGAATAACAATAGGTTTAGGCAACATAAGACAAAAGCTCTGAGTCCAGCTCTTGACACTGAATCTTCTAACTTCCTGGTTGATAATTTCAACATCCCCAAAGTACTCTCCAGGGGCAAGTGACCTGAACAGCATGTTACTTGCTCCAAACACATAATTCGTTTTTCCTGATACTTGAAAATAAATCCCTGTTGAAGGTTCTCCTGTAGTCCAAATGTTCTGCTCAGGGGCAAAGTTGTAAGACTCGAGATAAACCGCGATGGACGCTTGAAAAACCTCGTCTCTCATGGTGAAGAAAGAAAATTTGGAAATTGCCCCGCCGTACATGCTTTTTGCTAAGTCGTACTTTAGGTTCACTGGAAGCTTCTCGAATAGAGCGTCTTTGTCTTGTAGGTCGAATGTCACGATGTCTGTTGAAAGGCGGATTGATCTTTTTAGCTTGTGCATTATGTCTACTGATAGTTGGGTTGCATGGAAAAACTCGTCGACTAGAAGAAGCTTTTCGTTTATTATTCGGTCTCTTGAGTCCATTTCGGCGAACATTGTTGTTAGAGAACCGATTGAGAAACTTAGGAAGTAGACCGCGAATAACATCCACATCATTGCGAAGACCTTTTCTGAGACTGTTAAAGGGTAGATGTCTCCGTAGCCTAGAGTGGTTAGCGTGGTAAGAGCCCAATACAAAGAAGTCAAATACTTCTTCCAATGTCCTTCATCCACATACCCAAATCGAACAACCCAAGTATCAGGTCCAAAATTATCCATTTTCGCAGTAAGATGCCAAAGACAAGCTGAAACATGTAAGCAAAGAATAATCCCAGAAATAACCTTTAAAAACCTAAGAAGTCTTTGATTCATACTGATGATAAAGTCGATATCCTGCAAATAACTCAAGTTCTTAGCGATTTTGACAAGTCTTGAGAGTCTCATAAGTTTAGGAATATTTCTCAATCTAGAAATCCTGATGAGTCTAGTAGCATTATTTCCCTCAGGAAGTACAAAAGCCTCTAAAAGACTGAAAGGAACTGAAGACCCTAAATCAAGAACAAACCAAGACTTAAGATACTTCAAAGCAATTCTTTTTCTATCTCCAATGATTTGATTGTCTTCATCGTAAAAGGCAGTGTTGAAGGTAAGGACCATGTCGAACATGAAGATGAAGTCGAAAACAACCCCGACAATGAAAAGTGGGTCCCAGAGGGTCGTGTTTAAGTAGGACAGGACAAAAGGATCCACTATTGCAGTGTAAAGAAGAATAAAAGCCATTAGAACGTTCCAAATTGATACGAAAGTCCCGTTTGGGTTGAAGACGTATCGAGGTATTGGAGACTTTTCACTTTGAGTTGTGCTTTCGTTTAAGGCTTTTGACTTTTGGGTCAAGTAACTCATCAGCTGGTCTTGGCTTATACGGCTCTCGTTGAATAAGGTACTGCTTTGACCGTATAGCTTGATGTCTGTTATGATTCGCTTCATTCGAAGTGTTGCGACTACTTTTTTTATTGATTTTGCCCAAAGGGCTTTGTAGTCAAGGTTGCGCTTGAAGGTTGTTAGTGGATTCATGTCTTCTATTCTTGTTCCTGAACGGCGCTCTTTTACTCGATTTTTGGGAAGCTCTGGTTTTATACTCAATGATTTCTTTAGACTCATTATTTGATTATTAAGAGAATTGAATGCTTAAAATTGATTTTCAGATGGTTGATTATGATGCAATATAAAGAGTCGAAAAAAAAAAAATTAGAATAGTTTACTAATGAAAAATTTTTTAAATTCTTCAAAATTTGATCAGATCGTCAAATTTTATAGATTTCATTAAACTTTATTGAATAAATAAGGCCTTTTCAACATATTGAATTAATTTCTTCAACTGTAATCATAGATAACTCTAAACAAAAACAAAATAAAAACTATAATTCTCCTAATCCAATACCTAAAAGAACCCTAAAACTCCACAACAACTCCTCAATTTCCAAAAATTCCCAAAACCCTCTAAAAAATCCCTTTCTTTTCCTAATAAACCTTCTAAAATTCCAAATTCCTTCACCTCCCCCTGATCCTCGAAATCGACATTCCAATCAAAAAAATCTTCATATGGTTATAAATGTCTGAACTCTCAGCTGAACAACTTGCCAGATTGAATTCTTTAATGGACGCTTTTTACAACGAGAGAAACGATTCAGTCTTATCTGAAGTTTTCCAGTTATTCGACCGTAACGGAAACGGAAGACTAGAGGCATCCGAGCTTCAAACAGTGATGAGCCAAGTATCAGGAGAGCGAGTTCCTCAATCAGAGATCCAAGACATGATCGCAGAGGCCGACTCCAACAAAAACGGCGTGATTGAACTAAACGAGTTCATTAACATCATGAAGAAGAACCGAGACTAGTTAATAATTCTCCTGCAAAAGTCTTATATTAAGAATGGATCACTCTTTATTCGGAGAGAGCTGTGAAGGGGGAAATATTGTAAACAACTTGATTTCAACACTTGCTGCTCCTGAACATCGACAAGCTTTTCTTCAAGAACATCATGATCTTTTTGAAGATACTTGGGAAGAGGCAATCGCTTCTGAACAACTAATGGTTAACCCTTTTGATAACTTGTTGGAAAAGGCCTGGAATCACTCCAATCATTTGGATGATGCTTGGAATCATGACTTGGAAGAGGAATGGAAACAGGCTCAGGTTAATCTTGATCCGAAAGCTGAACAAGAGGTTATTAAAGACTCAGCGCTTAATATTATCAATGTACTTCAGAGCCAGGGAGACCCGAAGTTCACGAATTCTGAGTTTTTTAAGTTTGTTTCGAAGATTCATACAGGACAAGTCAAAATTCAAGGAGACCAAATCATTGAAAACTTTGAAGATGTTTGGACTTCTTCTAACCAGCCTCACGACAATGAAGAAAAATTGTGGGATAGTCTAAGCCCTGAAGAAAGAATCAGATTAGAAGAAGCTTGGAAAGAAGCTCGTGAAGATTACGACCCACCTGCTGATGAGATTGAGAAAAGTGAGGCTGAGTTGCTTTTAGAATGGGGAAAAGCTTGGAGTGATGACAGGCAAATTGAAAATCCTTACTCTGATATGACGGGACTTCAAGAGGTTTATGAGGAAATGATGAAAAAGGCAGAGTTTGGTGAAGCTATTTTAATGATGGAAGTTGAACTTCAAAATAATCCTAGTAAGTCTTCAGAGTGGCTTACCTTGGGAAGACTTTATAGTTATCTTGATAGGGATGATAGGGCTCTTGAAGCTTGTAGAAAAGGATTGGAAGCTGATCCTTACAACCTTGAATTGCTTTTTGCTGCTGGAGTTGCTTCTTTGGCTCAGTTTGAACATGGTCAACTTGCTGGGTTCTTCTCGAACTGGCTTGCTTTTAATGTCGATTACTCTGGGCTGCATGTTCCTCAGTCTCAAAATCTAGAACTCGTTAAAAGTTCTTTTTTATCTGCTCTTGAAATGAACCCTCAAGACCATAATTTATACTCGATACTCGGGCTGATTGAATTCGCTTTGGCCAGGTATGAAGAGGCTGAGTATTACTTTTTAGCTGCGAATAGCATCAAGCAGGGTGATCGAGACACTTTGAATAGAATTGGCGCTTCTCTGATGCAGCAAAGCAAGTATCAACATGCGATCGAGTACTTCAATGCTGCTCTTGAATGTGATAAGGAATATGTCAGGGCCTGGGTTAATCTAGGTAAGGGTCTCAATGCTCTAGGGGACTGGAAAAAAGCCGCTGGAGCTTATTTGACTGCAGCTACTCTTTATGATGATGGTCATTTGTTTGAATTGGCAAGAAGTGCTTTTGCTTTTGTTGGAAGGAATGACTTGGTTGAAAGGCTTAAAAATAGGAACCCGATGGACTTCATAGATGAGTTTGAAGTGATTAATTTAAAGAGATAGTGTATTCATTTTCTGAAAGTTCAAAACAATTTCATATAACCATTCAAAATTTCTGATCCATCAATCTAATCATTCCCATTCAAAATCAAAAAAATCTATCCCTCAATCATGATATTCCAGTCTAAAATCCTTAAAATTATCCAAAAAACAATTGAACTTCATAAAAAATTGCAAAATCCTCTAATCTCTTCCATTCTGAATAAATGGCACATAACTTTAACCAAGTCCTAGACAACCTGTCCTTCTACCAAACCACCAAAGAACAAAAAACAAGCTGGTTGTCTAAAATGTGGAAATCCGACACCCCAGGTGAAAACTCATCCTTCATCACCTCCGTGACATCATCAATCACCAAAAAGTCGATTCCAGGTCTCACAATGTTAAGTTCAGCAGCAGAAAGAACCTCAAGACTGAAAAATTTCTTTATTTTACTCTTCGTGTCAGGCCTTTTATTCGTCTTTTCCTTTACTTTCCTACCAGTGATCCTTCTTTTTCCACAAAAATTCGCTTTACTGTTTTCCCTGGCTTCGCTAGTGATGCAAGTTGCTTTAAGTTACTTGAAAAACAGTTTTTGGGAGTATCTTCAGGCTTTGTTTTCAAAGGAAAATACGATTGTTTCAGGACTTTACTTTGGAAGTTTGTTTTTTACGCTTTATGCTGCAGGGATTCTTGGGAATTACTTGATTGTAGTTGTTGCTTGTGGAATTCAAGGCTTTGCTATCTTGTGGTATATTTTTAGCATGTTTCCTGGAGGGAAAAACGGGTTTTTAAGTCTTTTTAAGTACAGTTTGAGACTTTGCCCTTGTAAGGAAGGAATGCTTCCGATTTAAGTAGATTAGTTTAGACTGAAGTGAATTTTTTGCAGATGATTGAGATAGGAGGGTTAATGATTTATTGATATTATTTGAGACTGGAATGAATGGATTTTGGGATTTTTTAGGACTGGAGGGTTGAATGCTTAATTAAGTTTTTGGGTTCTCATAAGTTCAAAAGATATATTTTTTAACTTGATACTTAAGATTTAATCGGAGATTATCGATATCTTTTAGTCGAAAAAACTTATAAATTCTTAAAAATTGAATACAGTGGTTTAATAATGGAAGTCTAATTTGGTTTATTTAATAATACCTGGAGAAGGACTTTATTTTCAAGAGGTTTTGATTATTTAAACAAAAAACTTGAATTTCTGCCATGCTTTGCTGTTGTGATACCACTTCTAGGAGAACCCTGAGAATGCAAAACAGCTCTTTGAAATTCCAGTGTCCCAATTTCATTCTTCCCCTTTCCAGCACTTTGAGTCCTATACTCCAAAGACTTATCCTTACTTCCAATAACCGGAAGTAAATTTTTTTCCTCCTCCGCAGTTTCCTTCAACTTTTCATGAACCCTGAGCCTCATTCTCGGATTCTGCAGAATAATTTTCGCATCCTTTATTTCACTTTGCAATGAAACAATAAATTCCTTCTGCCTCAAATCCAGTAAATTTCTAATTTCAAGTTCCTGAGTGATTTTATTTCTAAAAGCATTGAATTCTTCAAAAATCTTCTTTTTTTCCATTAAAATTTCTTCTTCCTGGCTTCCAATAGCCTGTCTAAGCATTTGCATAGCAAGTGCATGTTGATTTTTAATTTTTTGTATTTCTAAATCAACTTCTTTAACCTTTCTAATAGCAGCTTCGGCTTCTTTGCCATATTCAGCAGCGACTTCTTTGATAGCATCGACTTGTGACCTAAAAACTGCTAAAGTTTCTTTAAGCGAATTTATCTCATCACGTGTTTTATCTTCTGGGATGCTGACGAAGTCAGGTTCATTCATCGAGTTAAGGAAAATTGCGCTGTTTTGTTCGAGGTTGTATTGACCGTATTCGAAAATCAGTCGATTTTTTGCAGTGATTTCTTCTTTCATCAAGTTGTGCTCTTTTTTCATCGTGAAGACCTCGAGTTGGAACTGCTCTTGAATGTCGATAACTGCCTTTCGAAGTTCAGTCTTTGTACGGTTCCGGACAATTATTTTTAAGTTTTTTATGTACTCTATGTTTGCTTCTTTTATTCTTCGGATCATGTCTTCTAGTCGCTCGATTTTCCAGAGTTCTAAATAGTTTGGAAGCTTTGAAGAGGAAGGCTCTTCTGCAGGCTTTATTGTCATTTTACGCTCTAGCTTTGGAATTAAGGAAAGCCTTTTTGTTAGGATTTTTTGGTAGGCTTCTGGGTTTAGAAGAACGGGTTTTTTGTCGAGGGTCTTCCAGAATGAGTTTTTTGATTTCAGGTCTACCATTCAGTATTAGAGGGATTGAGGGAATTTGGGATATTGGATTTTTTAGGTTTTAGGGGATTTTTTGGAGATTTTTAGGATGGGGGTAAATGTTTAGGGATTTTAGTTTTAGGATTATTTGGATTTTGGGATAATATTGTTAGAGATCATTCAAATACTCTAACCTATTCTATAATATACTAAAATATTAAAATCCAAACAAATAATATCGAAATGCTCCCAATGCAGCTTTTATCAGGTGCAATCGACACCCCAGTTTCGATAGAAGTCAAATCCGGTGAGTGCTACAACGGACTAGTTGTGAAAGCTGATTACTTCATGAATTTCCTTTTGAAAGATGTGACGATCACCAGTCCAGACGGTCAGGAATTTTCAAAAGTTCCCTCTTGTTACGTTAGAGGAAATTCAGTGAAATATATCAGAGTCAGTGAAGAAGCGTCAGAAAAAGCTGTCATTGCGAAACAAAACTCAAAGCGTGGAAGAGGAGGTTATCGAGGAAGAGGCAGAAGACCCTGAACTTAAACTAGATATAAGATTTTTTACTTCAATTATTATTGTATATCATTATAAAGGTGCAGGTCAGAGGATATTCAGCAATTTTAAGAATGACCTAATGAGTGAATTTAATATAAATTTATTATGATGCTTGAACTAAGGATATTTGTAATGTTTAGTAGAAGAAAGTCTTTAATTTAGATTACCACAAAAAATTATTCATCATATTAATTAATTTCAAGAATATTTAAAATACTAAAGTTTATTCGAAATTTAAACAAATTGATTTTAGGAAATTTAGTCTTCAGAAACGCTCTTCTTGAAATAAAACCAAAATTTTCTAAACCGCTATTTTCCCTCATCTCTATTTCAATATTTATCTAAATTACCCCGCATAGGCTAAAGTTTCATAAAGCAACAAAATTGTGGACTTTTTCTTGAAAATTAATAAAATGGAGTCTTCTGGTTTAGATCAAAACTTCACAAACCTCGTCCAAATCCTCGAATGCCTAGAGCAAGACCTTCGCATCCCATATTCCGAGTCACGTCCAAGGTTCGACGAAGACCTTTCACTTCAAATCCACCACGCTTTAAACGAGATCCAAAACCGAGAAAAAGACTTGAAAAACCTTATCGGAATTTCAAAAATAATCCAATCATTTAACAAGTCGATTCAAGAAAAAAGTGATTTTTTTGAGACTGAAGCCAGAAATTTAGCTGAAAAACTGAAAATCGTAAATGAAGAACTTACAAAATCAAAGGTTTTTGAGGAAAAGTTCTATGAAACGAGCTTAGAACTGAAAAACACTGAAAAAGAACTAAATTATATAAGTACTGAGTATCGGTCTGTGATAAAAGAAAGGAATAAAAAAAACTCGCATATGAGCTTTGATAGCATCAGTCTTGATCGATTTTCAGCAGAAATAAATGAAATGAATCAAAAGTTTAAAGAAGAGTTGGATTTTGTTACTAGTAATTTATATACAGAGTCGAAAATTGAAGCTGAAAAAAGAAATAAAGATCTTGAAATTCAACTGCATAGGCAGTCGGTTAAACTTGGAAGGTATAGAAAAGCGAAGAATTTGGAAGTAGCACTTTCAACTGATGGGGAAAGTTTGGAAAGATCTAGATGTAGTCTTCAGGTGCCGATAGGATCTTTGAAACTTGAAGTTGATAAATACCAAAGCCTAAGACACAGCATGAAAAACCCAAGCGAACTTGATTCTTTTCAAAGTCTCCAGCCCGCCAGTCCTAAACTTTCAGAGTCGATCAAATCCGAAGTCGATAGTTTCGACAATGAAATAATAAAAAGTGCGATTTTCTCATCCACTAGCCTAGACATCTATCATGGAGACTCAGTTGAAGTAAAAGCAGCAGGCCAAAGAAGGTTCACAGAAGAAATTTACTTTTGCATGGTAATTCATATTTAGACCCTCAACGTTGTTAAGCTAAACAACGAGCATCTTTCTGGAATCAACGTCGATTCTTCAGAGCTTTACGAAGAAGTAGTGAAAAAAGATGTGCCTCTTCATAAATGGATTTACTGGATCGAGAGTCAATTAAATATGATACATATAAAAAAAAATGCTCAGAAAGGAAACAGTAAAACCAAAAGAATTAATTAATAATTTTATCATCTCCTAAAATTTAATCACATATCTTTTATTACCAACTTTTTAAACATTCTAAATTCCTAACACTAAACATTCCTTAATATTCATAAAATATCTAAAATTCTACTTTTTCCCTCTCCTTCCAAATAAATTTCTAAATCCCGGTACCCTTCTAGGATTTAATCTTCGATTAGGTCTATTCCTTCCAATATCAATTCTCTGTTGAGGAGCCATTCTAAGACTTTTATCACAATTATGAATTTCATGATCTCTTTCAAGTTTCTTTCCACAGTCATAACAAAAGTAAGTTTTCGACTGGCAAACACTAGAAGAACAAACCATGAACTCACATCCACTGATCCTCTGGACAGGAGTCCCACAACTCGGACACCTAATAATCCCTTCTTGCACTAAAAGTCTTTCAAGCATCAAATCACTCTGATCAACATTCCTCGAAACTTTAAACTCTTCACAAGTCATTCCCTGATGAGCCTTTTGACTACATTTCGGGCAAGTGACTAAAAAGCACTTAGGACATTCAATATTTTCAATTCCTACTTCATACATACAAAAGAACTCACAGTCAAGTCCAGGACAATTAAAAATTTTTGTATTCGGGTCGTCTTCAGCGACTTTAAACCCACGAAGCAGAAACTTTTGAAACTTTTGAAACAACTCATCTCCAACAATATCTTGAATTTCGTACATAGTCATCAAAGTTTGACACTGAGGACAACTCATGCTTTTTTCACTGACCTGCCCTGATTCAATGTTGCTTACACAGAGCTGGTTGATGCAAGTAGAGCAAAAGCGATGATCACATTCTAAAGTGATTCCGTCAGTTACTTTGTAATGGTTGTAGCAAATCTCGCATTGAAATTTCGCAACTAGTTCTTTTTTTTCTTCTTCATTCAGCAGGTTGTTCAAGGCACGGTCGCAGGCGTCGTTTTGAAGCATTTCGATTTTGTGATCGAAGGCCTCGTGGATTAGATCTGGCTGGATCGGGACTTGACAGACGGGGCAGGTCACGTTGTGAAGGTCGAATAGACTGTTGTTGGTGCAGAATAACGAGTGGCTTCTCAGGCATTGTGCTGAACACATCAGGTGCTCTGAAGGGTTGCAGTAGAAAATAATAGCCTTTGATGCATCTGAGCGCTTTACAAGCTTTCCACAGGCAAGACATTTAATTCCATTTGGCTTCACTTTTACTCGCACTTCACAGTTTGACATCTGGGCAAGTGATGAGAATTTAGAAAGGAAAAGTTTCATTGTTTCTGAAAGGACTACTGCTGAGTGGTTGTTTAGAGCTTCTTGAAGGAAAGATGAGCAGGTTTTTAAGGTTTCCATTATGAATTAGATTTACTAGACACGACGTTTTTTAAGATGTCGATGGAACTTTTCCATTTCCCTTGGCCTTCTATCATTTGTTTGCTGTAACGGTCTGGTTTCGGCTCTGTTCTTAGCATCTGACGCGCTCTGTATCGCTCAATGTCTCCTGTTTTCGCTAGAGGCACCTCGACTTTCAGTTTTCCAGGAAGCGCAGTGATGTGAGACACGAAGTCAACCTTGGTCTTTAGTCGTTGCTTTGGAGGGTCTGCATCTCCGAGAAGGTTTCCTTGTCGGTCTTTTATTCCTTTTTTTGTCATCTTTTTTTGGATTTGAGGAGTTTTTGGTCTTTCTGGAGTCATGGCTTCTTGCTTGTATTGGGTTTCTAGAGTCCTTGGGACTAGAGGGTTGTTTGGGCTGTAAGAGTTTTTTTGGAGGAATTTACCTGAAACCTCGAATTTCTTCTTGCGAGAAGGCAACTCGGTCACTGATAGGGTTGGGGTGTGGATTCGACGGGTTCGACTCACTGGGCTGGAATCATCTTGAAGACTTGGGTCCAGGGTCCTTAAGGAAATTGAACTATGACGTTCACGATCAATTGGAGACTTCGACCTGGTTGATTCTCCTGACAACAAAGTCATTCCTCGCCATTGAGAACTATATTTCGAGTCCAAAGGGTTCGTCTTGCTTTGAACTTCTGTATTTGAATGCAAAGTCACCGACAAACTTGAACGAGAACTTGGAGAATTTTCTAGCCAGGCACACCTCATGTTTATAACAAAATTTTCATAAGGTTAAGAAGAAGTGATTTAATAAAACAGGTTATGTATCAAATGCTTTCAGAAGTTAGAGCTAAGGCGGAATATAAAAGGAAAGTTAACTCTTATTTAAAACTTCCTCCTATTCCTCAAGCGAAAATCATTGATGATGAGTTTTGGAAGGTTTCAAAGGAGGAAAATTTTGACCACTTGACGAATGATCTTTGGATTTTAAACCTTGAGGCAAAATCTATGAAATTTTCTAGCATTTTTCGTCATATTCAATCACTTGAGTCTTTTAACCCTTCTCTCTCTGTGGATCCTTTTCAGTCAAACTATTCTTCTTTGCAACTCGAGCCGTTGCATCGGAGTGATTCGCTTAAAATGGTGAACAATTCAATAAAAAATTTTCAAAAACCTCCTCAAAAGAGAAGAGAAGGTAAGTCTAATCTTGAGTTAGAGCGAGAAAAATATTTAAAAGCTCTTCAAGCCAAACAACCTATAGGAAGAGACGGAAAAAGACTTCCTTTGCCTGTGATCCGCAGCCAAAAGCCAAGGCTTCGAGGAGGAACAATGAAGCCATAACTCAATATTTCCAATAATTAAGTTTATTATAACTTGCTAGACTTGTAATCCATTCGAATACACCTTCTTTTGCTTTCTTTTGTAGTAGCAGCAACTCACTATCAAGTAAAGAAGGTTAATTGAAAGTATCACGACAAGTCCCCAAATAAACCAGTCTAAACCTAATGCTGAGTCTTTTGTTCTTTCGGACTGCTCGTCGTATTCACAGGTCTCAGATGAAAGCTTAAAACCTGCGTAGCAGGTGCAGGCCCCGTTTAAATAGTACCCGTTAGGACAAGTTGAATGGCAGGTGTTGCTTGTTAGGTTTAGATACTCCCAGGATTCGCATGAATTGTAATCTTCGCATTGGTTTTTTAGTGGGTTGAAGTATTTTTGGTAGCAGATGTCTTTACAGCCTTCACCTTCGGGGACTTGGCCTACTTCGCAAGCTGAGGAGAGAGTTAGGACGAGAAGAATCATTTAGATACTACATATCTTTCAGGTCATTTTTGGAAAACTTTATTTATGATAAAGATGATAGATTTTCCAGGCAGTGATTATTTCAAAGCATATTCAATAAATGCAAATAATGGATGGAAAAATTCATTCTAATCGATTTTTTAGACACCCTAAAATATCAACATCAAGGAGGCACTTTGTTCAAAATTCAGGAAAAAATATATTTGACCCTGAAATGTTTTACAGAAGAGCTTCAAATTTGAGAAAAGTTTTCGGAATCGAACAAGACCTGAACAACGAACTCAAATTCGATTTAAAACTTCAAGAATCCAGAAAAAATCCAGTTATAAGAAAAAAACACTTATCAAAGCAATTTTCTCTTATATTAGATGAGGATTTTTCGATGCTTCCTCCACTAAACTATGAGATTTACAATTCTCAAAGGTCAATTCGTCTTGATAAACCAAAGGCAGTTAATGAAAACTTGTTAAATAAACCAAAAATTTCACTTAAAAAAACAAGTTTACCAGTAATTACGAAGAGAAGATCAAGTATTGAAAATCTTCTTAAGAATGAATCGATTTCAGGCTGGTGAGAACAAAAATAATATTTTTGTGATAGAAATAATAAAATTTGCATTAAGACTTAGATTCGATAATTTTGTTATTTATAGGTGATGAGAACATTTAATTAATAATATGATGATTTTTTACTTTCTTTGCATTGAATTGTCTTTTTCAATTATCCAGCTTGGTAATTTTGAAAAGGAGATACTTCTTTCGAAAGCTGAAGTCTACATTATTAGATTAAACAACTATTTCATCGGGGATAGTCTTTATTACACGATGAATCCGACTTACAATCTTGAGCTTATCAATTCTAACTCAAGCCAGAACAACTACTTAATTCCTTTAAACTCCTCTTTTGAGTACCCAACAAGCATTTCTTCATTCATCGTCCTTTCATCAAACTACAGATCAAAGTTGAGTACATTGCTTTATTATTATAACTCTACAATTGTTCTTTTCTACATAAACACATGCAAGTTGACCTCTAATACATCATCAACTGTGATAAGCCCTATTCAGCAACTACAGTTGATTAATCAGCAGAATATGGATTATTTATTGATTCTTACAACAGTTAGAACAATGATGTTTGCTAAAATTAACAGAAATAATGAAAATTTTCCAACATTGGAAAAGTTTAATACGATTATAATCGACTTACCGGAAGAGCCTATATATGTAGGAGAAGGGAATATAACATCTTATTTGTTAATAACCGGATATAGCCAGAATAAGAGTCTTGCTTATTTTTATAGAGTTTCTGATTTCGAGAAAGCTATTCCGATAGAGAATTTAATTATTTCAGACAATAATGAACAACCACTTCAGAAAATATTTGCTGTGTCTAATGGGTCTTATCATTATGTTATTTCTTGTAAAGAGTCAAGGTTGATAAAGTATTTAATTAGTGATGATTATGTTTCAATAGAAGACTTTTTAAAATCATCGAATTTCGCTAGTGGCGTTTCTTCCTTCAAATTGAGTTCAGATCATCAAAGATTGATCATAGGAATATCAACAGGTTTTATGATAGTTGATAGTAATCTTGCTGAAGTTTTTATTAAGACAGGAACAAATTTTTACAGCAAGATTTTTGTCGAGTCCATAAAGAACAACGAATGGGTTTTATCACACAAAGACTCAGTCTATACCCTTTTTAAAATAGGTCCCCATTACAACATCCTCTCGAATGCAAGTTTTTCCATAAAAGAAACTTCATCATTTATGTGGACAGTCATCAGCAACAAAACTCATGACCTATTCATTTATGGGGCTCAAGATAATTTAAAAATAATAAGCATTGTATTTCAAGAGCCCATTCTTAAAGCAGTAATTAAGACCAAAAATCATTTTCAATTAACTGCAGTTCAATTTTTTCCTTATGAATCAGTTACAACAGGCGTTAAAATCGAAATATTAAAGATGAAAAATGTAGGAATACCTTTAATTTTACAAGTTCCTCCAGCTGAAGCTGAATTTCAGAATTTTCAATCATTTACTTCGATTCCTTTAAAAGAATACATGGTGGGAAACAATGTAACAATTAATTCAGTTGAAGTTTCAGTCGATAACAAATATGCCAATTTTTTTAGTATTTCGAAAAAATCTATAGAAAAAATTGGTTCAAAAGAAAGTTTTCAGGTAAGTCAGAAGGATTATAAAGGGATTATTTACTATGATTATGGAATTATTTTGTATGATGATTCGAACTTTTATGTGTATGTTGATGGAAATTTTAACTATTCTTATGTGTTTCAGGAGAGTTTTATTGAGAAAATGTTTGGTTGTGGTTCAGGATTTTTAGTTTATTTTCAATGGTCTATTCCAGGTCTTTTTTATTTTAAATACTTCGAAAGTCCAGAAAAAGGTTACGTGCTAGCTTTGGGCTCAAATTGTCTTTCAATCTCATGTTCTAATAATTATCTTATTTGTCTGCAAGAGTATCAAGTGACTATTTTTTCACTATTGTCTAACCAAATTCCTAAAATGTATTCAATCAGCACTCAGTTTTTTTTCGATCAAATAAATGACGTTGCTTTGAATGAGTTCAATAATTTAGTATTTATATGCAAAAAATCATATTTAGTTGAAGTTAGGTTAGATGATTATGTATTCAACAATGTATTTACAGTACTTCAAAATGAAACAATGAAAAATAGAGGATTTAGAGTTTTTTCAGGACAAAACTATTTAATTTATCAATCCAATAAAAGTATGTCAATTTATGATAGCAACTTTACATATCTTAAAACTTTCTTATCCATTAATATCCTCGACTTACACTTCATTCAAAACTTTCTGATTTTATTCAATTCAAAACGAATAAAAATACTAGACACTTCTCAAACATTATCAAATTCAACTATTCTTGATATCAATTTCGAATCTTCAGGTTTTCTAACATTTTCTGTAATTAACGAATCATTAAATCTCTATATTTTAAATGATTCCTCAGTTCTTCATTACTATGTCCGTCCGAATTTCAACGACATCGAAATCTCAATAAATATTACAAACTTTACAGGAATTGATGTAATTAAATCAATGGCTTACATCACTCTAAAGATTCAAAATTTCTCTGAAAACAACCCTTTCAAGATACCCATGAGTCTCTACTTCAACGGGGAGTCAATATTTAAAAACTCTTCAGGAATTGGTCTAGTTCAACTAAATGAAATGAACTTTGATTGTGGAGATATGCACTCTATTAATGTAGACAAACTCTTTCTTGGACAAGGGCTCAATGGGCAGGTTAAAGGTGGGGACTTTGTCACACTTAATCAAAGATTTTCAAGGATATTTGAAAAAAGTCATGGGTTTAACTTCACAACTTGTGCTTATGCGAAAGTGTCTCAGATTTTTATTACTGTTGATGGGTGTAATATTGTTTGTTTTGACCTTCATATGAAGGTTTTGATTAATTTTACTATTTCTTTTGACTTTCAGTGCAGGTGTAAAACTGTTGAAATTGTAAAGGATGATGATGAAATATTAGTTGCTTTTGGATGCGATATAAATAGTAAAAACATAAACAATAATCAGAGTTTTAGTTTTTATGAACATTTACTTTACTTGTACAGGATTAATAATAATGCGATATATACTCTGGATTTTTTAAAAATATATCATTCTATTGATATGATAAGGTCAATCATAAAGGTTTCAGGAGAATTCATATTAACAGCATCAAACCAATTTACATTTTATGATTTAAACACTTTTTACAGTAGTAATTTATCGTTAATTATAGGAATCCCAGGTGCAGATAAAACATATAATCTAAGATCAATTCACTGTAGTTACTCAGGTCTATACTCATTAAATTACTATTATCTGGCAGATATTGACCTTCACTATGACCCCTTATTCAAATTATACTACATCTACACCCTTGACTTATACTACGGTTTTAGAATTTTCGACATAAACCTGAATGAAACCCCAGAAAACTGTAAAGCAAGATACTCAATTCCAATCAAAAGTGAAAAAATGCCTTTTACATTCACAATATGCGGTCAACAACTTTACTTCTCTAAACTAAACACAGAATTAGAAGTCTACTACCTCAACAATTGGACATATCCAGTTAACCAGACAACAGTTCACATCTACACCAACCTGTTCAAAACCGTTCAAGGGTCTCTCAGGTGTTCAAGCGACTCCTATTCCCAATTCGTTCTTTTCCAGATGACCAACTCTGAAGGAAGCGTATTTGCTCATATTTATGATACTATTTCTAATGAAATGACGAGCACTGTGACGAATTATTTGATTTCAACCAATTCTCAACCTCTCTATGCAGATTTTTTAAATAGTTCTGGATTTTTCATGATCATCAATCAATCTTTTGTGCAGATTTTTAAGATCAGTCCGTTTAAAATTTTGATGGACTTCAGAAAAAATTGCCATAAAAATATTGAAACTAATTTCAGCCTTATTGTCTGGAATTCGAATAATATTAAAAGTTCTGCAAACTTTTCAATGAAACTTAAATATTTTGAACAAAATTCAATTAAAAAAATCACTTTAAGTAGTTGGGAAATCGCTGTGATAGTGATTTCAGGAATTTTAATGATAGTTGTAGTGATTTTATCATTTTTCTTAATCAGAACGAAATGTCGAAAGTCCCGTCGTAGAGTTTTGTTTAACTATGAAGAGATTGAACTCAAATAATTCTTAAAAATTCAGAAAAATCATAATTTATTCAAAACTTTAACAAATCCTAATTTAAATCAATCATATAAAAAATGTTTAGTTTGATTGCCTTTTTAATTACATTTGTTTCGTCGTTGAGGTCTATCAAGCCCTTGCCTAATGAATTTGTCTTGGTAAAGGACGAAAGATATACTTTGAACTTTGATGATTACTTATTTGGTGATAGTCTCCAATTCGAAATCAATACAGAACAAAATTTAGAAATTCTAGTCTCTTATTCAAGTATAAATCAATCTGTTTTTCAAACTGGTTTAAATATTACATCTCCTTCAAAGATTTCATCGTTTTTAATCTTGAAAGGGTATTTAGTCAATGAATTTTTGATATATGCATCATCGGAAACTCTTTATATTTTTGAGCTGGATCTTATTAAACCTAGATTAGGTGAAATTTATAATTTAGCTTCTGGAAATATTTTGCAAATTCAAATAATTGACCGTATTTTAACCACTTATATTTTGATTTTATCCGAATCTTTTAAACTTTCATATATCCAGGTAAATTATAACGAATCTTATATTAACTGGACCTCAACTCAAGAGATTCAGGCCGATTTACCCAACAGAAATGTGGTGATGACTCAAGGTATAATAGATGAATTATTACTAATAACAGGCTGGGAAGAAAATGAAGGATTTGCTTATTTTTACGATGTGAGCGATATCTCTGATATTAAACTGCACAAGAAGTTCTTTTTAGTGAAATCAACTGATGAAAACTTTCCAGAAATGCTCTCACTTTCCATAAAAAACACATATTTTGTGATTGTTCCTACCACGTCACAGATGTTCAGGTTTGAAACAAATTATCTTTTAGATATAGTTGATGTGCTTTTCTTACCTCAATTCTCTCAAAATGTAATTTCTATTAATATATCATATGATAACTCTGTTTTTGTTGGGTTTAAAGGAGGATTTGCATTGATTAGTCTTGATTTTTCAGAAATTTACATAAATTCTGACTTTGAAAAATTCGACAAAGTTTACGTTTCTTCTACGAGTGAAGAAAATTTGATATTGGCTGGAACTGATTCGAACTATACCTTGTTTAGACTAGGAAAATATTATAATATCGTAGGGAATATTAGTCTTGTTATCAAAGAAAAGACTTTTATGTGGATTTGTACAAGTTTTTTTTGGCATACTTACTTTATTAGTGGTTTAAATGATAGATTGTACTACTCGGATATTATTTATAATAGTACAAAACTTTTAATTACTAGTTCGGAAAGTGAAAAATCTTATATTTTAAAAGTTACACAAAATGAACCTTATAGCGTATTTTATCATAACTTCACTGTGAAAAGACCTTATAATAATTTATCTGGATATATTGAATTAGTATCAGATCATCTTGTTATTGCAGAGTTCAAAGAATTTAAGTCTAACGTGTTAGTTCCTCTTAAAGAATACTTAATTGGTGAAAACCTGACAGTTATTTACGCAAACTCATCTCTAAATGAACCCGAAAAACAATATTTCAAAATAACTCTAGAAAGTACAGGAAATTTAAAAAAATCCAGAGAAATTCTTGGTTCATTCAGCAACTATACTAAAATTAAATCTTTACTTTTCCCTGATAATACATATTCAGCAGAAATCATATTCCTCTACAGTTCTAACATACTATCCATTTATTTAAATTCAATAAACAATTATACAAATACCTTCAGCGATATAATAATAAAAGAAATACTATTTTGTGGAAATCTTTTTGTGATGTACGTCGAAAAAACTGAAAAAAATGAATTTCAATTGATGATTTTTAATTTCTACTTCTGGGAAAACTCTATCAAAAACATTTCTTTGATTGAGCAATGCAAAACATTTCTATGTTCTCCATTATTCATCATCTGCCAGCAAGAAATTTCTACAATAATAATAGATCTGGACATATCTTACTCATTTAACGAAAGTGCACTGAGTAACTCTTATTTCAACAACAATATCACAAGTATGACAATAAATTCATATTCACTTCTAATGGTTATTTATGAAGGTTATTATTTATCATTATTATTTATACCTTTTTTAGTTTACACAAATGTGGATAATCCAACAATCGATATTCAACTAAATTACTTAGCTACAAGAATTTACTGTACAAACTTTAACATTATCATTGAAGATACAAACAATTTGCTTCATATAATAGATACAAGTTTGACTTCTCGCAAGATGTATAAAATTCTCAAATTATCCAATATCCAAACAGCGAATCATTTTTTGATTTCAGAGACTTTTGGTGCATTTCAAATAATAGACACTTCACAACTAGTGACAAATTCAACTATTTCATCAGTTTCCCTTCCAAATCCAGTCGATTTTTCATCAGTTTTCTATTCAGATACCCTGAACCTTTACTTTTTATATGAAGATTCAATCGTAGTTTACCAGTTACCTTCCAATTACGACAACCTCAACATATCAATAACAATCCAGAATTTAACAAGTATCGACAAAATCGACTACATCGCTAATATCGACCTGGAAGTAGCAAATAATTTCAGTACTCAATGTTTTTTAATTCCAGTTTTACTTTACGTGAACGGAGAAACCATTTTTAAAAACCAAACCTCGATCGACCGAGTTCAACATGAAGAAATGAATTATCAATGTGGAGAATACCGTGAAATTCCAATTGACCAGTTGTTTCTCGGGCAAGGTCTTGATGTAAAAATCTCGAATCCTAGTAAATTTGTAAGACTTAAAGAAAGGTTCAATGAGAAAAGTGAATTGCCTTTCATTGACTTTGACCAGGTCGTTTACTCACAAGCTTTTGAGGTTTATGTTGTTAATGTTAAATGCAATGTGACTGTTTTTAGTGACTCTTTGGAAAAGGTTAGTCAAACTTTTATAGCAAATATTTATGAGGAATTTTGCATGTGCAATTCAATTCGTATTATTAATGAAGACGAGTTTCTTAGCTTTGTACTTGGGTGTTATATCGAAAGCTTGATTTTTAAAGGTGTTGATAGCATTAAATACTTCGAAAATAACTTGGTCTTTGGAAGGTTTTCAGAGAAAAATGTTTCAATTGATCAGATTTTGAAGGTTCCTTATTGGGTAGGAAATATCAAAACTACTGCTAAGGTTTCTGGAAATTTTTTATTGATTTGTACTGAGAGGTTCGAAGTTTTTGATAAAAATAAATTTTACAGCAATCATTTAATTGTCGTTGAAGGTTTTGCTGATGAACAAAAAACTACAGCTCAAATTGTTGATTGTGACTTTGGAGGTATTTTTGGTCTTAATTATTATTATTTAACTGATGTTGAAGTGACATACGACCCAATGTTCAACATCTCTTACATATATTCTCTTGATTTCAACTTTGGACTCCGAATATTTTCTTATTCCTCAGGTCTTTGCAGTGCAGAAAGTGTAATTCAATTCAACGAAAGTCACACAGGGTACTCTTTATCCCTCTGCGGAAATTTCCTTCACGCAGTAACTCAAGACACAGATATATTAATTTACTCAATTCAAAACAGAAGCCAACCATTTTTCCTAAGAAAAATTCAGACATTCACAGAGCTCTTCAAAGCAGTTCAAGGTTCAATGAGGTGTTCAAGTAGCTCCTACCCTGAATACCTGTTATTTCAAATGATAACCTCAGAAAACCTGACCTATCTGCATTTAGTTGATACCCAGTCAAACAGCATGGCGAGTACCTTGAAAAATTATGAAATTTGTCAAAGCAGCTCATCACTTCCTCTTGTTTCTTCAGAGTTTCTCAATGATTCGAAGTCTTTGATGATTATCACTTCTCAGTTCTCTAAGCATTTCACAATCAACTCGTTTAAACTAGTCATTAACACAGGAAACGACTGTCATAAAAGCTTCACAGGGAACTTTTCAATTGACGTCAGCAACGCGAATAAAAGAAACGATTCAACTTCTTTTAAAATAAAAGTCGTTGTCTATAGCCAGGGTTCATTTTCCAGCTCTTCAATGAATCTCTGGGAAATGTTGTTGATTTGTATTGGAACTCTTTTATTTTCATTAATTTTATTCGTTTTAGTGAGAAAGAAAATCCTTAGGTCTCGTTCTAAAAAGACTAAAGTCCTCTTCAGCTATGAAAAAAACTATTTCCAAGAAGGAGCTAAACTTAACAAGTCATTTGATTAATTACATCTAAAAAATAAGAATTCTTTTCAAGTACCTCTCAAATTTCGCTTTATCCCCTTTCTTTAAAAACTCATGGTCAATCAATTTTTCCCACCCAGGTCGAACTTCAGGACTTTTAATAAGACAAAGGTCGACAAAATCAGCGAAAGACTCAGACCATCCAAGACTTTTATCAATAGTCGGAGAAGGATTCGTAGCAATTAAATACAAAGCTCTATGAGAATCTTCTTGAAAATACGGAGGTTCTTTACAAGCGAGTTCAAAAGCGACGATGCCAAGACTCCAGATATCAACATTCATTCCATATTCAAGTCCCAACACAAGTTCAGGAGCCATCCAATAAGGAGTCCCGACGACACTTTCCCTGAAGCTCTTCTGACTAGTCAACTGAGCCGCATATCCAAAGTCAGAAAGTTTGACCTCTCCTTTGCCATTCACTAAAATATTATCAGACTTGATATCTCGATGAACTTTTCCTGAAGCATGCATAATTCTAAGTCCTTTTAAAGTTTCCATCAAGATAAACGCGATGACTTCCTCAGGGATTCGAATGGACTTCCTGATGACAGTTTCTAAATTGCACTTCATCAACTCAGTGACGAGCCAGATGTGGCCTTCATGTTCATAAGCTTCGATGTACTCGATGATGTTGTTTGAAGGAGAGCTTTTTACCAGTTTTATCTCGTTTATCACTTTTTCTCGATGACGGTCGTTTTCGATTTTTATCTTTTTTATTGCGTAGTTCTCGTCACTTATCTTGTGTTGACAGTAAAAAACTTCGCCGTAGGCACCTTGGCCGATTTTTTTAAAGATTTTGTAACTGGATGATGGAGAATCGGAAAAAATTTCTACTTTGCTTCGAGGCTCTTTTAAGGGCATTGATGTTTGACTGCGCTGAAGGTGGAAAGATGATTCGTCTAATGTTGACTCGGGCTTCGCTTTTTCTAGCATTGGAAGTCTTGTTAGCTTCTTTTCTGGATTGCATATTGTGCAGTATCGCTTTGAGATCTCGAAAAAGTTTTTTGATCGGATCACGGAACTGCAACGACCGCAGTAAAGAAGTTCTAAGTTTTGGTTACGGCATATCAAACATTTACGTCGTTTTGAGGTTAAGGTAAACTTTACCCCGCAGGAACCACAGGAAGAGTCTTTTTTGAATAAACTCGCCAAGATATCCATTTTGAGCTTTGTGAATGTTATTTATTAATGCTTGGATTCACCGACTTCAATTCTGAAACCAAGGACCTCTTGAAAGAAGTAAATTCATATGAAAATGTTCAAGTTTCCCAACTAGAAGACCTAAGCAGTGGTCTAATAATAAGTCAAATAATATCCTTCGGCCAGACCCGTCAAGACTTTTTAAAACTCGTTTCATCCGGTTCCTCAATCTCGATTCCACAGAGATGGAAACTAATCCAAGACTACATGAAACTAAACTATTTGTGGACCCTCGACGAGTACCATTCCGACGAAATAACCAAAGACAAAGGAGTTTTATATCTCTTAACCAAGTCAATAATCAAATCGCTAGGCCGAGCGAAAAAGCCTCTTCATCGAAGGATAACAAGCCACACAACAGCCCTTCGAAGCAACTTGGGAAAGTCAAGTCCAGGTTCATTAAATTCAATAAACCACCCTTCAAGTCTTTCTTCAAATTCAAGCATTTTCTCTATTCTGCAAGATTTACGATTGATTCCCTTCGGAACTCTTGTTCATGAATTTTTACATCGAGCGAAAACTGGCCTTAACCTCTTCGAAATAATAAAAAAACTCGACCCGAACTACAAAAATATCGACGGCTTGCAGATGAAACCTGAATCACTCGACGAGTGTTTAAAAAACATTCAAAAAATCTTGAAATTTCTGAGAAAATTCACGAAAATCGATAAAAATTTTCTGTTTATATCTGAAAAAATAGTAGAAGGTGACCAGGAGACTGTTTTTTCTTTATTAGGCCTGCTTTATGAGGAGTATATTAAAAATAAAGCAGAGAAAAAAAGTAGAAATTTGTTGAGTAATTCAAGATCGACAGATTTTCACTCTACTTTTGCTTCTGCGAGTTCAGCGAAATCTCTGATGGAGCCAGTTCATCCATCTGAAGACTCTTCAAAGCCGTTGCATTCAAAGTCAGCAAACACTATTTCAATAAAACCCCAGAAAAAGCTTTTAGAAAAAACATTGAAAAAAAACCTAAGCACCTCAGAAAAGTATTCAGTTATTGACTGGATCTCAAGTATCGGCCTTCTCGATCGTTTAGTGGCATCAGAGAACCCTTTGAAAAGCTCCTTGGACAACGGTGTCTTGTTATGTCAAGTCCTGGTAAAAGTCTATCTAATCCGTTTACGTTACTTCAAAGCGCCAAAAAACTACTCAGAAGTCGAGTCGAACTTTTTACAAGCTTTGAAATTTCTAGAAGGAAAATTGAGTTTTCCTTATTTTTCATCAGTTTCAATGGATGAGGACTTTACCTTCGAAGTTCTCTTCGCGATAATGAACACTTGTAAAGAACGAGCTGGAATTATTGACCCAGGACTGTTTAAAGAAACTGAATCTTCTCTGATGGCCTGGTTGCAGTCAGGAGGTCTTATAAACGACTCTCAATATTCCGTGTTTTCAATAATTCCTGAAATACAATCAGGTCAGTTGTTAGTGAAAATCGTCAATTGTCTCGTCGAGTCATTTGAAAAAGTTGCAGTTGTTCATGACCCGATTCAAAACATCACCTCATGTTTGCAGGTCCTACAGAAAAAAGCCCTGATGAACCAAAGATACACCAGCTGTATTTATGAAATCTTTCGTGGAGAGACTTTTATCATCATATCTTTTCTTGAAGACCTGCAGGATTTTGCTAGTAAGTCTAAAAAAACACTTAAAATCTTACCAAGTCGACCTTTCAGCAACTTTGACTTAAAAAAACTGAAAAATCTTGAGTTTTGGCTTGTCAGTAAAGGAATTCAAGTCAAGACCTTGGCCGGAGAAGAGCTGAAAGATTTTCGGTCAGGTGAAAAACTCGCTGAAATCGTAACGAAAGTCTTTGGAAGTGACTTGCAAGTCATCAACAGTCCTAAAAAACGTGCAGAGGTTTTATGGAACATCAGACAAAGTCTTGATTTTCTCTACTCACTTCATGACTTTCCTATCAAATACAAGTATCTAGACGACCTTCTTGCTGCTGGTGACGGAGAAACAATAAGAAACTTAATCACTGACATGATGCAGATAATTTAAAAGCTTTATAAATTAATCTTTAAATTGAATGGGAATTTATGTTCATCGCAACAAAACTACGAACACTGCATCGATTTCGAATTCAGAAGAAGGGTCAGCCCAATTAAAACAAATCGAATCTGAGAAATATTTCGAGTTGTTCAAAGAAGACCTTCTTCGAGGTTATATCAAAAATTTACCTGTTTGCTCAACTGAACTTAAAAAAATTTTCACTGTAAAATTAGAAGAATTCAAACAAGTTATCGTTAGTGATATGAAAAAGAATGGAAAAGACTTGAAAATGACGGCTCAGATTTTTAGGTTCTTTGAAATCAAGTGCAGGGCTATTGAAGGGTATTTTTGTTATTTGAATGATTACACATCTTTGCAGAAAGTTCATCAGGCAAAGGTCTTTGCCTTGAAAGAATGGATGGAAAAGGAAGATAAAGATGAGGAGTTCTGGGGTCGAATTAAAAGTTCTTATTATAAATTGGCGAAAGGGTCTTATCAACTTCAGGGGTATCAGGAACTTTTAATTACTTTTGAGATGGATAAGGATGTGGTTGAAGATGAAATTCAGAAACAGTATGAGGAAAATATTTATAAACTTAAAGCTATGTTTCAGCCTTTGTTTGATACCAAGATGGTTGATCAGGATATTTACATGGCAACTATTCAATGAAATAAGTTATAAGTTCTTGAAATGTTTTAGAATAGTTAAATCATAGATTCTATCCCCCTGAGTTATAAATGATCAACCGAATTACTAACGAAGGCCAAACCGAAAGTCAGCATCCTTCAGCTAGATTAATTCAAGAATATTTAAACTCCTTGAATAATTCCTTCAATACTTTTGACACTTTAGAATCTACTTTGTTTATACTTGGTCCTGAACTACTTTATAGACTTTTTCACAAGAAAGGACTCAATAGAAATGCATTTGGCTTGCTAGGTGAAGGAATCTTGCTTGTTGAGGAAGAATGCATTATATGTTGTGAGCTTATTGAGGATAGTGCTACAAGACTTCCCTGTAATCATTTTTTTCATCGGCTTTGCATTGAAACTTGGTTTGAGAAGAATAGCACCTGCCCTTTGTGTAGACTGGATCTGAATAGAATGATTGTTTATTAATAAAATAACTTATTTAATATCATTAATTTCATACTTGCATTTGAAATATATTTCAGTGATTTTGTTTAGATCACTACAAAAACTTCAAGAATATTTCGATGATTTCAATGAGTCATTTAAAAATTTTTTTTTTTAGATCCTGATTTAAGTAAGCATCTTTTAATTTAATCATTTAGGTTACCTTTCTCTTAAATCCTTAAAAATGTTCCAAACAACCAACCGTGAGCTTCTCTTAAAGCTCTCAGAGGGTCGAATCCAGAGCAAGTACCTAAAGCCAGGTGCAAGTCTAAGTCTCCAAGTGACCACAAACAAGATCTTCTGGCAATCAAAGTCAGTGATATCATGTTCAAGTCCAGTATGGAACGATTCTAAAAATTTTCCAATGTCGACATCATTCCTGACATTCGACCTGATTCAAAGCAGTCCAAACCCAGAGACAGTTCTCGGATCATGCACAATAAGCCTCAACGACCTGCTTTCACAAAGAAAGACATGGTGGGAAATAAAATCATCAAACAACTCAATCGCGCTTATTTTCCTCGAAATTTTCCTCTACACATCCCCCCCCACGTCGCCCGGAAGGGCGACGACTCAAGGTCCAAGTTTTTCGATTCCCCAGACACCTTCTCGCCACCCAAGTCAAAAAGAAGAAGATTTCGCCTCTTTCCTGGAAAAAATCAAACTTGACTCCTCAAGACTTGCAAATGAAAAGTCTCTTCTCGAGTCTATTTCACGAAATATCTTAAAACGAGAAAAAATTCTGCAAATCGAAAAAAATAAAATCTTCGAAATTTTTCAAGAAAACAATTCAGAAAAGGTAAAACTTCGAAAAATGATAGAAAATCTTGACATTCAATACTTTTCATTAAAACACGAAAAATTTTTCATCCAAGCCCAAAAAATTTTACTTGAAAAAAAATCGAAAAAGTTAAAAATCTCTGAAAAAAAACTTCAAGACTTAAAAAAATCTGTGAATCGTTCAAGTTTTTCTGAGATTTTTCGAAAAGTCCAGCACCCAGTGATTCACATGTCGGAGTCGGTGAAGCCAGTTTTCCACGAGCCTGACTCTCCTCCTGAGAGTCCTCTTTTCACGCAGGACTCATCAGACCAGACAGTGACAACTCTAAATTAACTAATGTCTAAACTGCTGTAGTTGAATATCAGGCGGTCGGTACTGACTTGATTGAGTGACTATCCTGGGCCTGGGGAAGAGGATGTCAGGGCAGAGTCGATGACATCGAATGGGAGGGTTTCCAGTTGTTTTTAATTTGAAGTTGTACCAGACCAGGACTCCTACGAAGCCGAAAAAGGCCATCATGAGGATGACCAGCAAGATGATGGTCCCTGCTCCGATGGACCCGATGTCTAAAGAGTCAGAGCAGGCGCTTTTCCATCGAGCCTTAGTCACGTCTTTGTACCACTGGCACCGCTCGTGCAACTCTTGTTTAGACACGTTGAAAGGCAGGCAAAAACTTGTTAGAACAGCTTCAGGAGAGTTGTACTTTTCTTCTCGGACGCACTCTGCAAGGCGACAGTCATCTCCGCATTGGTCGCATTTTGAGTAGCTGAGAGACCCGCACTTCGTGTATAAGTTTTCAGTGATTTTGTCGCAGGCCCCGGGAAGGTAGGTCGCCATTATGCTGATGTCGGAAGGAGAGTCTGAATTGATGAATATATACATACTGCTTGTGCAAGCGCCGATTATTAGCTCTGAGGACTCAAAGGATTCTAGTTCTCCACAGATTGCAGATGTTGAAAGACATTTATCATTGCAGGTCTTTTCTTGGTCTGTGTATTGAATCTTGTTTTTGAATCTTGATGTGGTTATGAAGTGGATTGAAGTTCGTTGGTAGCTGGATCGTACTCTGAACATGTTGCAGCCTTTTTGAAGTTTGAATTGATTATCGAGTTTTCCGATTTGGACCTCGTTATATTGGCCGATTGTCATGCTGATCAGTAGCAAAAAGATCATTTATAAACTAATTTACCTAACTCAATGTAACTAACTCTTCTGATGAGGTGGGGTGAATCGCCACTGTGCGATCAAAGTCCTTTTTAGTTGCTCCCATTTTGATAGCTACTCCAAAACCTTGCATCATTTCATCAACACCTCGTCCAACTGCGTGAAGCCCGACTATTCTTTCATCCTCTCCAACAACTATGATTTTCATAAAAGTGGGTACTTTATGGTCAGTGAGGCCATAAAACATGCCATTAAACTGAGTCTTGTAAACTTTATACTCCCCATAAGTCTTCTTCGCCTGCTGCTCATTAAGTCCAATCATACCAAAAGGCGGATGTGTAAACATAACAGTAGGAATATTCTGATAATCCAACTTCGAATCTGCCTGCGCTCCAAAAATCCTATGAGCAAGTTTCTGCCCTGCAGCAATCGCAACAGGAGTAAGTTGTACCTTCCCTGACACATCTCCAAGTGCATAAATTCCCTCAACATTAGTATTTTCAAAGTCATCAGACGGTACAAACCCATTTTCAACCCTAAGTCCAGTATTTTCCAAAGACAAATGTCGAATATTCCCAGTCCTACCAATAGCACAATAAACTTCATCATACACAAAAGTCTCACCCGTGTTAAAAGTAGCCAAAACTCCTCCATCAACCCTTTGAACCGAAGCCAGCTGCCTATTAGTCAAGAACTGAACTCCAGAACTTTCCATCGAATTTCTAATAACATTTGCAGCTTCATGATCAAAAATACTTAAAAATTGATTCGTTCTCAGCAACATCGAAGTTTTTACTCCAAAAGCTTGAAAAAGTCCAGCAAGTTCAGCAGCAATATAACCATTTCCAACAACAAGAACATTCTTCGGAGGACTTTCAAGTGCAAAAAAATCATCACTAGTCTTAAGTAGTTCTTTTCCAGGAATCTCTAAAATTGTTGTTTCTGATCCCGTCGCTATTAAAATATGAGGAGCTGACAAGGTCTGACCTGAAACTTCTAAAGTATGACTATCAAGAAATCGAGCCCATCCTCGAATATATTCAATTTTTTCTTCTTGGAAGAACTCATCATAACTGTTGTTGATGTTCGTTATGTAAGCTTCGCGACCTGCTCTTAGTTTCTGCCAGTTCTGTGTGAAAGACACGGATAAGCCGAAACTATCAGCGATTCGCATGTCTTCGATTAGACTCGCTGCGTTCCACATGATTTTTTTAGGAACACAGCCGACGTTGACGCAGGTTCCTCCGATTTTTCCGCCTTCGACCACTGCTACTGACTTGTTGTACTTTCGGGCGATGTGCGCTGAGGAGATGCCTCCGCTGCCTCCTCCGATGACGATGTAGTCGAAGACTTTAGACATTTTATTTAACATGATTATTAATGACCACTGAATCCAGATGGACTTGGTTTTAATGATTTGATTATTTTCGGTTTTTAGATTATGGTTAAAAGGTAATAGTCGTTGTTTATAATTTAATGGGAAATGTTTGTGCTTGCAATAAAGACACCCAGGCTGATGAAATTGTGATCGACAATGAGGCAAAACCATCGAATCTACAACAATTGAAAGACGCGGTTGATACCTTGGAAGATGAGTGCAGGGTGACAATTGAGTTCATTCCTTTAACTGTTTCTAACCCGACCCTAGCATTTTCACTTACTGCTCAGTCATTAGCGCGAGGGTGGCTAGGCCGTCAGAATTTTCATCAAAACTCGACCCGAGTTGAATTCAACAAAACTCTTCAAACTCTAAGCCGAGGGTTTTTAAGCAGATCAGCCTTAAACTCAATAAAGCAATCAAATCACTTCGGCCTCTTTCCTTATCTTCAAGGCTCAATAAAAGACTTCACTAGTCTCGACCTGAACTCTTTAGAGTCAACAAAGTCAGGACGTATTCTGTCGACTTTGAAAAATTGCAGACTTGTCCAGTTGTCCTCGAATTCTATTTACCAAGGCGAGTGGTCTGATGATTCTCGAATGCCTCATGGATTCGGTATCCTGAAAACAGATGAAGGAATCACCTTTGTAGGAAATTTTGTACAAGGTACTCGTTCTGGACTTGGATGGCAACACTTTCCTGATGGTTCACTTTATGAAGGTGCTTTCAGTGAAGATAATTTTAATGGAAAAGGAAGTCTTAGGTTGGTCGAAGGAAGGGTTATTTCCGGGATTTTTGTTAATGGGAAACTTGAAGGGGAAGGGAAAGAGACTTGGGACTCTGGCGCGTTTTATGAAGGGAATTTTGTGAAATCTAGGAAACAAGGAAGGGGAAAGATGACAATTCCGAAGTTTTCTACTTATGAAGGAGAGTTTTTCAAGGATAAGTTTGAAGGGGTAGGAAAACTTGAAATGGAAAATAAAAGTACTTATGAAGGTGAATGGAAAAAAGGGATGATGCATGGAAAAGGCATTTTTACTTGGCCTAATGGAAAGGTCTACAATGGGGAATACCAGATGGATGTCAAACAAGGCAATGGCAGGATGAAGTATCCTAATAAAACTGTTTATAATGGAGAGTGGCATAATGACTTGCAGCATGGAAAAGCGATTTATACCTTTTTTGATAAGAAAAAGAAAGAGTTTAAAAGTTACAACTCTTTCTGGGAAAATGGAAATAGGATTACTTTCATGAAAAAAGATGGAACCTTTTTTGAAGTTACTGAATAAGTAGATTAGTTTAATTATTGAGAACCATTAATTGAGATTTAATATAGTGAATAAGAAAGTTTAATGAATGTGATTAATACTTATTTATTAGGAGAATCATTTGGAACCTTTTAATAAACTGAGAATTACTTCAAGTTTTTCATCAATAATCTCATTTTTTTGTGCATTTTGATCAACTTTCACAAAAAGCTCGTTAACTCTCTTATTGACACCTCCTAATTTTGATTCCATATCACTCCCAATCTTTTTAATCCGATCATCTAAAGTTTCATCAATAAATCCTTTCAACTCATCAACATAACTTCTAAAATCAAGTACTTTTCCCTTCCAAAATCCTTGACTTCCACTATAAGCATTCATACAAACATGAATAAACCTAGACTCATTTCTTTTTTTCCTGAACGACAAGACCTGATCAACTTCAAGTAAAACATTTGCCATTTCTCTACAATCATAAATTTCACTTTTTAGTTGAAACTCATCAAAAGCATCTCCTAAAATAGAGATAATCAAGTTCAGCATCAAGATAATATTAATAAAAATCGCTGAAGCTAAAGTGATATACTGAGTATCAAACCTCAAGGAGTTCATTCTGTCAAAGTCTCCATAAACCAAACCATAAGAAATCATCCAAAGATTTTCAAAGCTTAAATCAATTTTACTGTCCTTTTCTGGAGACCCTGAGGAAAGAAGAGCAAAGCAAAATGTTGTGTAAATAAAAAGAAGAACAAAGTACTTTATGTTGTTAATTGACGTTGAAAGCAAACGAAGGTAAAAACGAGTCACGTCAAAAGCTTTGAACCCGACAAGTCCTTCGAAAAGGTTAAAAAAAAGTGCGATCCAGGTGAACCATCTGGAATAAATCGAGTAATACTTACACCCAAGCCATACAAACGTTAACACCAGTCGAATAGCAGAGTACATATTAGTTGGATCTTGAAGATAATACAGTTTCAATGAATTAAACTGTAAAAGTTCCCAGATCAGCAAAGGCAAGTTGCACAAAGCTAAAAAAACTGTATAAATCTTCATATTTTCACTATTTTTCACTAATAAAGTCACGAAAAGGATGTTAACCCACTGGAGCACGCAGTAGGACAAGATGTAAAAATAAGCTGCGTTCCACCTCAGTCTCAGGTAAAAACGAATAAACTCAGTCCTGAAGATCTCTTCATTCGTGCAGTTAATAATCGCTTCCATCATCTCGATACTTGCTTGTGACCCGATGCCAGTCGGGACTTCAATGAAAAAAGTTTTTATATTAAGTGGGAGCAGGTTTGTCTTTAAAGACGTTGAACAGAAGTCATTGATTAAGGCAGTTGAAGTTTCCATGGATCTGAATAAAGGAAGCCTGTCTCCTGGACTTGCAAAGATAGGTCTTTCATTTATCGTGAAAAAACAAGTTTCTAGGAATCCGTTTAAAGACTGAGAAGAGTTGCTGATGATTGCTTTGAAGTCTGTTCTTAATGATTTCAAGTTAATCATCAGGATATCATCTTTTGCTTCTGTAGAATCAATGAAATACTCGATAAACATGTCAGTGGTCTGTTGATGTCTACCGAATATCGAATAAAACAACGGTGAATGTCCGTAAAAATCAGTGAAAAACTCTGGCTTGTATTTTAAAAGTAAAGATTTGATAACTTGTCCTTCACCTAAATGTGATAACAAATGAAGCCCTGTGATTTTCAGGTTTGAAAAGCAAACTCTTGAAAAACCTGGTCCCATATCGTTGAACTTTCGGGTGGCAAGAGAGTAAAACACATTGTCAAACTCAATTATTCCGAAATCCCGATTACAGTAAAAACTTGAAGGGTCGAATAAAATCGGGTTTTTCTCAAAAGTGCTACAAAAAGTTGGAGTTTCTAACATTTCTGGTCCATTCAATTGAAAATTCTGTTGAAAGTTGCTGTTTTCATCAAAGATCGTCAAAACATTCTCTGAAATTTTAAAGTCCGTAGGGTGAAAGTCTGGATTCATCTCACAGTTAAAACTTTTTTTCTTATTTCCTTGAAAAAGATAAAATTTCGAGTCATAAAACCATCCAAAAGTAAGCCCATCCTGCTCAAAACTATTAAAAATTTTAGGTTTTCTTTTGAATTTCAAGTCATAAACAGAAACTCTTCCCTTAACAGTGGAAAATGCAAGAAATCTAGAGTTTTTACTAAAGCTCAAGTCAATCAGTTCATGATTCAAGTTGATTATCATTTGAAGTCTTCGATCCCAGAAGTTCCAAAGCTTGACAGTGCAGTCCTTCGAGGCACTAGCAAGACATTCTCCAGTCCCTTCAAAGCAGATGCTGACGATTTCCCGAGAATGTCCTGAAAACTCAAATTCAACTCTCTGACATTTCAAGTTAAAAACCGCGATTTTCCAATTAACAAGTCCGCAAGCGCAGAACCTTCCATTTGGATGAAGACTGAAACATTTGATACTTTCTGAATGGTTTATTTCGAAATCTTTTAAATTGCTCCAAAACCAGACTTTTAATATTGATGGTTTCAAAACTGCCACCAAGAACTCTGAATTTTTTGTAAACTCTAAAAAAGTGGCTTGCTGTTGTTTTAGGTCTATTCTTGATGTTTCTTGGTTGTTTTTAATGTCCCAGACTACCAGAAGAAAGTCTTCAAGGTGGAAAATCACTGAAAGACTGTCGGGGGTAAAGCAAAACGCGTTTCGGTATTTTGGAAGTTTTAATGAAAGAAGTTCGAAGTTATCTGAAGTTCTTATTATTTTTAAAAGCTCTTCTCTTAAGACGATTCCGAAAAATTCGCTGTTGGGGCTGAAGGAAAGTTCTTCGACGAATGATGTGATTGGAACTGTAAAGTCTTCTTTTTTTTCGAGGATTTTGTAGAAACTTAAAACGGATTCTGAGTGAAACATTATCAGATGCTCGTCGTTTGGAGAAAACCAACTGTAATATTTTATCTTTGGGTGGAATTGAAGGTTGTCGAAGGTCTCGAAAATCTTGGAAATGTAGAGATTTTCACCTCGACCTATTGCTAAGGTTCCTGAGGAGCTGATATTTAGACTTGAGCTGAGGAATAAGGTATCGATTTCAATGCAAGTGTACTCTTCTCTTTTATCTTGTAGGTTATAAACTACCAACTTTTCCTTAAAGAGTAATATGATATATAATTCATCTGGTGTCACTAAAAACGTCATAGGTGATGCTTCTAATTCAATAGCAACTTCTTCTTTCTGGTCCTTCACCCTAAAGCATTTTATTACTTTTTCATCCTCTGAATGATGCCAAAATCGTGAAAGATCTTGAGAGAAATTTACAATCTTACAGTTTTTGTTGTTGAATTCCAGACTAAATGTTTCTTTTTTACTTCCGAGACTAAAGATTTTTATAGAATCCTTAGCTGCACTAGCGATCAAATCAAAATTCTTAGAAAATTTCAACGAAATTGTACCAGCTTCATGCAATTTGATAGAAAAAGTTTCTTTTTTTTCCTTAATGCTCCAAACTTTAACATCTCCAAAGAAATCCGAGCTAACCAAGACCTTAACTTTATACCTGATGCCAAACAAGACACATTTAACTGCGAATCGATGCCCAGAAAACATGCAGACTTCTTTTTGACTATTCACATCCCAAACTTTAACAGAGCAGTCCTCAGAGCCAGTAGCGATTAACAAAGCTTCATAATCAAAAGAAACTGAATGAATGTTCGCCACGTTCTCTTCGGCGCCTGCCACTTGGTAAACAACGTATTCAATCTTTTCATGGGCTTTTATTGTAAAGTCTCGTTTGGGGTCTAAGAAATTCAGGTAATGAAGAGATCCTGAAAAGCATCCAATTGCAAGACTTGAACCGTCAGCGGAAAAGTCGAAGGATGTGATTGAAAAGTCTAATGTCTTGAAACTGTCGAAGTACCTTGGGAAGGATAGATATGAATTCAAGGAATACTTGTGAGTTTTGTCTATTACTTCAAAAACTTTGGATATTTCGTCTGTTTCTGAGTAACGGGGAGATAGAGAGGTCTCGCTAAATATCTTAGAAAACATCTGGGAATTATTTTGGAAAATGGAAGGATTTGGGGGTTTTTAGATAACTTGGATTTTTAGAGGTTTAAAGAGTGATATTTATTATGTTTATTAGTTATGGAGGAAAGTTAGTAAGTGAAGTTCTAGAAAATATTATATTTCAGGAAGTAATAGTCTTTCAATATCTTGAGTAGTGAAATTTTTAATTGTTGATCGTATTTAATTTAGTAATTAGAAAAACGGTGATATAAAAAATTATACTTTTTCAGATATAAATAATATTCGCTAAAAGCATATTTAAATACACAAAATATACCGCATTCTTGAAATAATTACGGAAAATAATTATCAGAGATGGAAACTTTATAGTAATAATTACAATGAACTTCATAGTAATCAAATATTATTCAAGCATGACGGGTTGGAAAAAAACAAAATTTGTATTGTTCCAACCAGAAGTATCCTTAATTTAAAATCATTTATGGCAGAAAACTGGGTAATTCAGTTTGGCTGAAGAATTGACATCACAAGATTTGAATTTAATATCATCAAAATTATTAGAAATCAATCAATCATGGAAAATTCAGATTTGAAGATAAACCAAATGAGGTACCTTATCTACTTTTGGGCTCATGAAGAAATGCGAAAACATGAAGCATATAAGCTTCAGATTAGTAGAACTACTCTTGATAGTTAGATAAAAGATTTTTTTCATAGTTGGTATCAAAATATTTATTGATAATTGGCATCAAAGATTTTCAAGATGTATGCATAATAGCATTAGATAATATCGGCAACTCATAGGAGGAATAGATGAAAATAAATATCTAATAATTGTGGAAATATATGAAACTTACTTTTAAAGCAAAATACAAAGAGGAAAATCTAGAATCTGAAGAGGGGTATTATGTGTTTTGCAGATTTTAAGAAGTTTAATTTCAAAACATTTCGATAACAATAATAAAAGTTATTAATCAACTCCAGCTATTTTTTAATTTATTATGTTGTTTTAATCAAATTATAAAATTTGCTTAATCTTCAGGATTAATCAACTAAAAAGATTATTTTCTTTAAAATCAAGTGAAATCAATAATATGTCTCTAGTCAAATCATAAAATTCCAACCTTCTCTAAAATTTCTCAAACAATCAACACTAACTCCCATAAAACCTAAAATTTATAATCTCACTAACATATAATCACCTAGGCTAAACTAAACCTTCTTGAAAACTCTTTATAATCATGCTCCTTCTTAATCTCATGAATATTTTTAGGTGGAATCTGAATTCCACAAGAGCAATAAATAACAAAATTATCCCTAGAAAACTTTTTCTTAATAATTTCATAAACACAGATTCTACAATGTTGTTTCCTACAAAACAACGAAATAAACACAGAATTTTGATGAATTTCACAAAACAACGGTGTAAGATTCATCAAATCCTTGATTTCTTTGATTCTCATCAAACTATCAACTTCATTCACAGCCAGTTCAAGTTGATCCCTGATATCTTTAGAGTAAAGTTTATCATTTACCATCACAGCAGCCATTGTTTTGATGAATTCAGCCATTTTCGGATGAGTATTCAAGACATCCGCGTTGCTGAACATAGAAGAATGAGAAGAATCCTGAGAAAAAATACTTTCTGAGTTAAAAAAGAAACTTTCTTGATAAAGTGCTTCATTTAAAATTTTTCCTCTTTCTAAAGAATCGTCTTGTTCCCCAACAAGCCAAAAAAACTGGTTTTCATATTCAAAAACATTAACAATCGGACCTTCCTGTTTTTCACTAGGTCCAAAAATCAAAAAATCAGTCCCTTTCCAGATTTTAAAGTAAATCTTAAGAGCCTCAGCAGCTTCTTTAAACACTTTCGAAGGTTCATTATTGAAAATACTTACCGGATCCTGTCCTTGCAGGAGGTAATAAAAAGCAACATTTCCAGTGACAAGCAGCTGGTTGACATAATCCTGATTATCAAACCTTTCCAAATATTCATGAATTTCAGACAAATCTGTATTTTTCATCCACTTCAAAACATTAAAAAACCCTGAAATTATTTCCCTGTTGTTAGGACTGAACTCAATGCACTTCTCAATAAACTCCTTTAACTTAACATAAAACTTCTTCATCAGCCTTTTAAAAGGTTTACATCGAGCAAGACTTTTCAACAATGCAAAAGCAAGAGTGACTGAAACTGACCATTCTTTCTGCTGAACATTCAAAATTTTCTTGAAACTTGCGAATTTATACTCATCCAGGTAAACTTTTATCATTATTATGAACGAAATCAACCCAGGCCAGCCAGACCCTCCATTCGAAGAAGGTCTTTACAAAGTGCTTCACGTGGTTCCAGGTATCGGCCCCTACCAGACGATTCAAGAAGCGATAAACTCCGCGTCTCCAGGAAGTCGAATCCTGGTTTCTTCCACTCTTTACACCCAGACCATCTTCATAAACAAGCCAGGTCTTACGCTTGAGTCACGAGAGCCTCAGTCAGAAGTTCAAATAACATGTTCAACAGGTCTCATTATTCACATTTCACTTAACTCAGAAGAAACTTGCCGCATTAAAGGCTTTAAGTTAATTCACACGGCTGTTTCTAGAAAGAGACTTGAAGCCATGGGGAATCTCGGAGGCGAGACTTATTTGGATATGTGTGAAAGTTCGAGAACTTCTGACCACTGGGTTCGCAGCATCAAACCCAGCAGGACTACAAACGCCGCCATTTGGGTGGAAGGCGGGACTGTCACTTTAGAGGACTGTCAGATTACACTTAGTTCAGCGAAAACGCCCTTGCCGGCTGTGATTATTAATAAGGGATCGCTTAGAATTGACAACTGTGAAATTAAGGGACAAGGAGAGGTTCCTACTGTTGGGATTTATGCAACTGATGCACATTTGACGGTGATTAAAACTAAGATTTATAAACATCGAAGTGGAGGAATTGTTCTTTATTCGGGACCTGAGGATAAAATTTTGATTTCTGAATGTCAGATCATTGGGAATGTTAATTGTGGAGTTTATTTCATGGGTGAGGAAGCGAAACCTGTTATTCAAAGAAGTAAAATTGCTCATAATGAAGATGGGATTAAGGTGGGACAGTTTAACTGTGCAAGGATTAAAGGATGTGAAATTAAACAGAATGAAAAAGGGATTAATGTGGAAAATGCAGATCCTTTTATCTTTTTGAATCTTATCAGAGGAAATAGGGAGGAAGGGGTATTTTTTCATTGTGAAGGTGAAGGAAGATGTGATGGGAAAATGATGAGTAATGATCTGTATGAGAATGAAAACGCTATAGTTTGCAGTGGAAACAACTGTTTTCCCGTAATCGAAACTAACGGTAAAGTAGCCAAAAACCGTAAAGCAGGTATCAAAGTAATGGACGGTGCTCACGCAGTAATTTTAAGAAACGAAATTTATGATAACAAGTCTCAAGGCATCCTGTTAGTAAAGGGCTCATCAGCACACATTGAAAAAAACAACATATACGCGAATGCAAAAGCAAATATCGCTTTTGGTGGTAATGAAAACTCTGACACCACAATTGTGGAAAATGCGATCTTTCGGGGTCAGGCAGAAGGAATTTTTAACTTGGAAGGAGGAACTTCTTGGATAAAGAGAAACCAGATTTATGAGAACAGTGACGGAATTGTGCTTATTGATAGTCATCCTGTTATTACTATGAACTCAATTTATGATAATAGGAGAAGTGGAATCACTGTCGCTGGCACTAGTCAGCCGAATATCGTGGAAAATGAAGTTTTGAGGAATACTGCTGTTGGAATTAATATCAGGGATATGGCAACTGGACTTTTTTTAAGGAATTATGCTTTTGGAAACTTGATACAAATGGCTATTATTACCAAGTCGAATATGAATATTAAGCAGATTAAGAAGGAAAATTATATTAAAGGGGAAGTTCAGCTACCGCCTCCTGCGATTTGTAGTTTGCTGTAGTTAGTTATATATAATGGTTGAAACTTGTGGGAAATAGTTTTTATTTATAGAATTATTTCCTGATACTGCACAAAAAATCTATCTCATCACAGTAATTAAATTTTAAATCCACTATAAATGGACAGTCTAACTCCAGAGCAAATAGAGCACTTAAAAGATGTTTTTCATCTGCTCGACAAGAACGGAAACGACAAAATAGAAATTAAAGAACTCGGGGATGGTCTAAGAGCGATGGGAATGAACCCAAGTAACCAAGAGATCCAGGATTTGATTGATACTTACGATGTTTCAGGAGACGGAGCTTTAAGCTTCAATGAATTTATTGGAGCTTACTTTGAATTTACTGGGAAAACAACTAGAAAGCAAGAGGAACTTCAGGAACTGTTCGATAGTCTTGATATCAACGGAGATGGGAAAATCAGCCGAGAGGAACTGAGAGAGTTTCTTTGTTCTGGAGGAGAACCTTTTGACGAGGATGAAATCGAAAAGGTTTTCAATGAGTTTGACTCTGATGATAATGGTTATATTAGTTTTCAAGAACTTGCTCAAGCTTTGATGAGTAAATAATTTAGAGATGTAGGGATTTGGAATTGGGTGAAAATATTAATCTTGGCAATATCGAACTGCCTATCAATCTACTTAAATAATCCAAAAAAATATCAAGAATCATCAAAACTTACCTAAACACTACCTACCCCCTATTCCTCCTCTTCAAATGTCCAATAATATCCTTAGCATCCGGATACTTAACAATAATTTCCCTAAAAACATCCTTTAAAAGTTTCTCCTTCTCCGCCAACTCCATTTCTTTTTCCTGTATCATCTTTTTCTTATTCTCAAAATAAACCTTATAAGGATCTTCCTTCTCACAAGTCCTAGGCGTAAGAATACTTTTAGGAGTAGGAGCATCAGAAAACAAAAACCTTCTTTTAGTCTCAGTTTTTTCAGGCATTTTAACTTCAAGTTGTTTGATTTTAAAAACTTCCCTATTATCACATTTAAAACTGGAGTTTATTTTTTCAACAATTTCTTTTCTATCCCTCGCAATTTCATCTCGAATATTTTGTTTCTGCATAGTTTGAACCAAACTACTTAAAATTTTCGAAGACTGACAAGACATCTTCATGACCTGCTCTCCTCTAAGAGTAGCGATTTTATTTTTCAATGAGTCAATTTGCATTTCCAATTTCGAGGAGTCAATTTTTGTATTTTTAAGTTTTTCCAGTTCTTCCACCTTTTCACTTAATTCGTATTGACAAGACTCGATAGTTGCTTGGAAGCCAGGAGCTCCATTTTTGAACACAGAACTTGAATCTGGTTTTAAAGAAGGCCATGAGCAGGGCATTGAACTTCTAAGTGGGTTTGTATTTGTAGAGGAAAATTTCGGTGGTTTTATATGAGGCATCTCGTTTTCTTCGTTTTCTTTTTCTTGTTCCCAGATCGTTTTTCGTCGATCAAAGGCCATTCGACTTGCCCTGAGTTCTTTTTCTTTTTCATTTAAAAGCTTTTCTTTTTCAGCAAGTTTTTCGAATAAAATCGTCACTTCTGCCTTTTTTTTAGAGTACTGGTCGTTTAGACGGTCTAGAGAATCGAGTTTTTCTTGGAATTCTTGATGTTCTTTTTCGAGTTCTTTGTTTCTTTGAAGTTTCAGGTTTAACTCGATTTCGTGGCGAATCAGGAATAGGTCATGTGAACATTTCTCGGTGGGTTCAGCGGGTTTCATTGGCTTTAAGAGACCTCGGGAGTGTTCTGATATAAAATCTTCTATCATCATTTGGCTGCGGTCTACGGTCAGGAGCAGTTCTTCTATCTTTTGCTCGAATTCGTAAGGGAGTTGCAGATCTTCCGACCTATAAGAAGGTGATTCAATTTGATTTTCAAACTCAACCGGAAGTATAGAAAATCGTGAAGAAACCCTAGAAGTACTCGGATGAGACTCAATCTCCTGCATGGCGATGCTAAGTGCGCGATTAAGTCGATCAATATGACCTTCCAAGTCCTTCGACCCTTTCAAAGGCGAAATCGAGTTCGTTCTATTAAAATTTGAAATCATTTATTTAAGAAGAATCCAACTCAAACTGAGAAAATGGAAAAAATAAGAAACCTTCAGTTTTCAGCATTCACTTAATCCTCCAATTTCCATTTATCTGGAAAAATTATGATCTTCATTCAAGTGACAGAACCCGTTTTCAAAGATGCAAAACTTCGAAAACACGTGAATTATTTAATCTCAGGACATGACTCACAAGGTCAATTTCACTGCAGAAGACGTTATAAAGAATTCAACTCTCTTCGCAGATCTCTTCTTCGAAGATGGCCAGGCCTTCTCATTCCAAGCATTCCAGGAAAACAAATGATTGTAAAAGTCACTTAGGGCAACTTAGGACAGGACTTCGTGTTGACCCGAATGCAGTTGTTGAATGATTTCTTAGTGAAAGTTTCACAAGTTTCTTACCTTTTCAACTGTGAAGAAGTCCAGACTTTTCTTCGAGGCTCTGCTGATTTCTGTAAAACTTCAGAAGACTTTAAAGAAAAAACTACTGTTGAAATAGCTGAGAACTACTCTGAACTTTTCCAAGAGTCTATATTTTTCCATTCTCTTCCTGAAGAAGATGCAAAAGTTCAGAAGTGGTTTGAAGTCTTTTCAGTGTTTTTGAATAATTTAGAGAATTTCAGCCAGTCTTGCAAAACAGTCTTTGAAAATTTTTCATGTTTTGAGAACTCGGTGAATGAAATGATTTCAGGAATTAATGAAATCACCAGTTTTTATTCACAGACTTATGAGTTCTCTTCAAGTGAAATTCCAAGAAGACCTGCTTATTCAAATCCTTATTCCTTGCCACTTGACTGGTCACGAGTAGTGATTCTAGATATCAAAGCAGTCATTGAATTGATCTCTTCTCGCTCGAAACTCATCAAATCAAAAACAAAAACAAAGGAAAAACTTGAAATCGAAGGAAAAAAACTAGAAGAAAAAAAAACCGGAAAAAAAAAAATCAGTCAGATTTTTTCAAAAACAACGAAAGAACAACGAGTCGCCAAACAAGAAAAAAAAATTCAAGAATTAGAAATCGAGCTTAAGTCTTATGAAAAAATCTGCAAAATCGTCACTGAGAAGTTTTTAAACGTTGAAGTGTCCCAACTGAGAAAATCTTTAAATGAAAGTTTCAGACACATAATCGAAAAGTTCGCTGAAAGCATTTCAGGTGAAATCGACGAAATTTTCATTCAATTCATGCCATTGAAGACGATGTTTGACGAGCAGATCTTAAAAGATAGTTAAATAAATGAATAAAAAGAAAAAATTGATTGAAGTCGAACATAAAGAAACCAAAGGTCTGCCGTTGATAAAAAAACAAAGCCGCAGTAGTCACAACTCTCCGAAAAATTTGATAAGTCCAGGCCAATTGACTTCAAGTTTCAAGTCCCCTGAGGAGTTGTTCATTAAAAGGATTGAAGAAGCGAAAAAGCCAAATGTTTTCAATTTTCAATCAAGTCCAGGACTGATGCCTTCTGTAAAACTAGACCTGGAAAATGAAGACCACAGCAAAAATGCTTCAATTGAAGAAGCCAAGCCGAGCCAGGTGGACTACATGCAAGGAACAGTGAGTTCTAACAATAAAAAAAGTGAAATTGAGTACAAAAGAGAGTCGAAAACTAAAACTCGCTTTAATGACTTGGATTTCTTGTCAATGTCGCAAAAGGTTCATGAGCAGCAAGATTATATTGATTTACTTTTAGGTGAAAACAACAGTCTTAAAGTAAAAAATAAAGGACTTGAAAGTACTAATTCGAAACTGGTCATCAACTGGCAAACTGCTGAATCTTCTCTTAAATCTTATCATGGCGTCATCAAGTCACTTGAAATGAAACTCAAAGAAACTCAGTCAGACGCTCAGTATAAACTTGGAGAATTAGCTGAACTTCAAGAAATGCTGCAAAAAAGTGAAAATAAAAGAAAAGCTGCAAATGAACAAATGAATGATGTCGAGTCAAAACTAGTAATTTTACAAAGACAAGTCTCAAAACTCACTTCTCAGAACTCTCTACAAGAAAATGAAATAAAATTCCTAAAAAACGAACTCGAATCAAAAGACTCCCAGAACCTAAAATTAATCAAACAACTCTCAACTCTAGAAGAACTTCTCGAAAGTGAAAAAAATCGATATCTGACCGAAACTTTAAATCACATGCAATCTAAAGAATCCCTTAAAAGTCAAATCGAAGAACTTAAAGTCATTCAAGAAAATCTTCTTTCTGAGAACTCAAGACTTCAAACCATCGCCCAATCCTTACAACTTGAAAGAAAAAGAACGCCTCCTGCACAGTCCGTCCGAAGGTCAGAGACTTGGCTTGACCAGAAGTTCTTTGATGAGATTTCACGAGAAGAAGCAGCAAGATGGCACGCGAGGTATTTCGCCTTAGAGGAAGAGTTATCTTCTGTAAAGCAGCAACTTGAAAAATCAATAAAAAACGACACTTATCATAAAAATCAACTTGCTCAAAAAAATAGTTTCATTGAAAAACTTGAAGTCATTGTGGAAAACCTTGAAAATAAAGGACCTTTTAATGGAAAAGACTCGAAAAGTCGTTCAACTCAGGGAAGTGAGTTTTTTATTAAGGCTGCTGGAGAAATGATTAGAAATGCAAGGGAAACTCTTGCTTGCTCTGTTTGTTTCAGGCATCTTATTAAGGGATTTGTTTGTGTACCTTGTGGACATGTCGCTTGTGAGGATTGTGCTCGCGTTTGTGTTAGCTTGTGTGGAAATTGTGCTGAAAAGGTACAAGTTGTGCAGGTTGTTACTGTTGTTGAGAAATTGGCTGATGTTTTTGCTAGTCATTTAAATGGACTTGAGAGGCTACTTGATATGATTAGTGTGGACTTGTAGATTTTCAGGAGAGGGTATTTTGTTAACATTTTTTTAATTTTATTGTTTTGGGTTTCTGGAAAGTGTTTAAAAATTTTTGGTTTAATCATGTTTGAAGTACTTTAATAAATCATCCTGATATAAACTATAAAAATTTAATATTACCTCGATAAATCAATTTATCATAAAAATTCACCCAGACTTTCATAAAATTTCTAATCAACCCTATAGTTAAACTCGAACAACACAGTTTTGCACATCGGACATGAATAATGAGCAGGTCGTGACTCAATCCATTCCTCAAAACACCTTGCATGAAAAAGATGATTACATTTCGTATTCCTGATTTCATCTCCAATTTTAAACCTAAGAAAATCTTACACATCAAAGCAAATAGGGCAGATCTCATCCAACCCACTTAAATAATACTTGACTGGAAAGTAATTATCAACAAAGCTGTCATTCATCAAGTCACTCCTGCTAATAACCTGATAACTGACCCTTTGTCTTCTTCTAGATTTTCTCCTTCTAAAACAGCTATAACCGCATAAAATCGCTAAACTGAAAACAAAACAAGGAACCAAGACCGAAGCTAACAACTTAAAATCAATATTTTCCGAACTTTTTTCTTCAGTATTCCAAGAAAATCCGAATTTTGCCTGCATTTCTTGAGGATGCCAAAAGATCAGCACGAAATAACTTCCTGTCAAGTCGGCTTGTTTTAGATTCGCGTTATGAAGTTCGCCTTTTGAATAGAGTAAACTAGGTCGAGGTTCTGAATCGCCTAAGAAGTAAACCAGGAACAATACTGTCGGACTTAGCTTTATAGTCTATACATCCGAAGAATAATGAAGCTTGAATTTCACTGAAGATGAAATCTTTTTCGAGCTTCTAAGATCGAATTCCCAGTAAAAAAGAGTAGAACCTGGAAAAAAATTAGAAAAACTTCCTTTTTCAGTTGTTCTATAAGTTTTTCCACAATATGACTGATTTTTTCTTACAGCTTGGTTCGGACACTGAACCAGGTCATCTGAAAAACAATTCTGCAAATCAAAAGAATTCTCTAAGCAAGAGCAATTAAATTTACAATCAAATCCTAAAGGACAAGATTGAAAACTATAAAAATCACTATTTTTCCTTTACTGTATCCATAAAGACCCTCCTAATCTACACATCAAGCATTGAAACCCATAAACCCTTCTAAAAATCCAAATAAATCCAATAAGCCGATTCATTATAACCAAAGCCATAATCAACCCCTAATAAAATGAATGAAGAAGTGATCTCCGCAATAGAAGTTTCTTACAACAACCTAAAATCCCAACACCCAGAGTCCCGAGTGCTTCAAGAAGCCGGACTTAAAATCAAAAAAAAGTTCCACATCGGTCATCGTCTAGACGAAGGAAAAAAATCTCAAATTTCCGAAGTCCGAGTTTGCACAAATCGTTTAAATTCAAGAAGATTCGCAGTAAAGTCTTATTACCTGGGCGACGGTCGCGAGTCATCCTCAGACATAATCTTCGCGAAGCGAAAAGGTCTGAAGTTTTCAATGATTTTAAATGAGATTCAAGGACTGTTAATGCTTGACCATCCGAACATCTGCAAGCTTCACGAAGTGTTTTTAGAAACAAAATACATTCACCTGGTTCTTGACTATTGCAGAGGAGGAGAACTTTACGACCATCTTGCTACTTATAAACAGATGAGTCTTTCAGAAGCCTTTCCGATTATCATCCAACTGTTGGATGCGGTTGATTATATGAGGAGCCAGTCAGTGGTGCATCGATCTCTGAGCATTGAAAACATCATGTTTTACGATAAGGAAAAAACTACAGTAAAAATCATCTCTTTTGCATCATCTGCTGTTGGGGAAAGATTTAATGAAAAATTCGGATGCGCTCTTTATATGGCTCCTGAAGTCTTCAATGAAAACTACGACCTTCGATGTGATGTCTGGTCTCTCGGAGTCACTTTTTATTCCATGGTCGTCGGACATCAACCGTTCCAAGGGAAAAACCTTGCAGAAATCATCAAAAGAATCTCTTCTTTCAAACTTCCCAAGTCAAATAACTGGAAAAAACTCCCGAAATCAATGAAAAATTTCATTAAAAGCATCTTGCAAAAAGAATCTGCAAGACCTTTCGCTGAAGACCTTCTAGACTCTAAGTTCGTGATGAAATTTTCAAATCGCATGGCAGAGTTCGTCCTTTTAAAGCTTTTAAAAGCCTTGAAACCTGCTGATTCAAGTCAAGAATATCTTATTAAAGTTCAGTTCGCGAATAAATTAAAGAAAATGTTGGTAAAAATCATGGAGTTGAGGAAAGTGATTCCAAATCTTAACTTTTTAGAGGAAATCTGGAAGAGAATAGATAAACAACATTTGAAAGTTGTGACTCTTCAGGCGATTGAAACGTTTTTTGCGGGTTTATCGGATGAGTACCAAGAGCTTTCTGAAGTGCTTTTTGATGTTTTTAAGCAGTATGATTCTTTGAAGAATAATACGATGGCTTACTTGGACTTTCTCACAACCTTGACTCGTATTTCAGATAAAAATTTATTGATGACGGTGTTCGAGTCCTTAGACGATAACTCTGATGGTTTGATTGACGCTGTGAATATCTGTAAAGAAGCAGGGGATCCAGACTTAGAATCATTTTCCAGTCTTTTCGAAGAAGCGATGGGAAAGTCAACATTATCAAAAGACGAGTTAATATTATTAATGGTGAAATTCACGACTTAATTAATTCTAAATACACTATTTTCTCCTCAGTTGTTTTTTCTTAGGACTCTGTAATTTTATCTGAGGTCTCATTTTTCCCATCACTACAACAGAAAGTTCTTCTTCCTCCTTTTCCAAGTTAGTCTTCCACCTGAACTGTAGGGTGTTAAAAACTTTTTTAATATGAGTCGGTATCTCAGGACTTCCAGAAACATAAAGATTAACTCTCAGCTCCTGGCAATGGTCCGAGTCCCAAATGAACTGCGCGGCCTGCTCAATGAAGACCTGGTAAAACTTCCAGTTAAGACAAGTGATATGATGCACATTAATCACCCTTACGTCATTTCTATCGAAGTCCACTGAAAAGACCAACAATCCAACAATGACATTTCCTTTCAGTCCCCAAAACCACTGAGCTTCCAGTTCTCTGGTCTCGGAATCAAGGACTTCTTCATCGGCCGTGACGCATTTTTCCTCATCTGGGATCTTCGGGAAGTACTCTTGGACTAACTTGTCAGTGACTAGTTCAGGAGTGTTGATTTTTTTAAAGGAAAAGGAAGAGTCTTCCCAGTCATCTTTTAAAAAACCCAGACCTACGTTTTCAATGAGTTCTGAACGGTCTGAGTAAAGCTGGAGTTCGTAGTCAAAGGCACTTTGACAGACCTCTTGAATGTCTGGGTCTAGCTCCAGGACTAAAGAAGCGAAAATCTGCTCAGAGAGGTCATTTAACGCTTTTGATTTTAATGCAGCTTTTTGGGATTTTTGATCGTTTAAAACCTCGGAAGCGGTTTCTGTTAAAAGTTGAAGAATCAAAGATTCATAAAGTTGCTCTGATGATTTTTTAGCAACTTGCTGGTCTTTTACACCCTGACCTATTTCATCAACAGCTTTTTTTACTTCTTCTTCAATGTAAGATGTCATGATTCGTTCAGCGATTATTTGATTGTCTTTTTGAGTTTTCGCTGCTTTTGCCTTATCTTCTCCTTCTTTCTTTTCCAAGGAAATCTGAGAGAAAATTTCACTTGTCATGTTTTCCAGAAGAGAACTGAATAAATCATTGTAAATGCTTCGGGCTATGTTTTCATTTTCTTCTTTAAGACGTTGGGCTTTGAGGGCCTGGTCTTTTTTTGACTTTTCTTGAGATTTTAGCTCGGAAATCGCGATTTCTTTTAAAACTGAATCGATTTCTTTTTCGATTAGTTTTTCTGTCAGGTCTTTGGCGAGACTTTCATTTTGAATGGAGTTTAGCTCGTTTTTTGAATCTTTGACCACGTCTTGAAGGAGAGTTTTTAGAAGATCGTCTGCAAGGGCTTCTGATAAAGGGTTCAATACTTCACTTTTGTTGTTTCCGAAATAAAGAATTGCGTCGTTTGTCACTTCTTCTTCGCAGAGCTCTTCGTAGATTACGTTGGAAAGCTCCTCCAGGTGCTTTGGCTCTAGAGAGTTTTCGAATTTTAGTTCACGGGCGATTAGTTCTTCGGATAGGTCTACTTTTAGACGGAGTGATGAAGGGAGAGATACTACTACCTGCCCATGCTGAATAAAATAATTGCTATCAATTTTCTTCTCCTTAATCTTAATAGAAGGAACAGAAGGTTTAATAAGCAAAGGGTCATTTTTATCAAAATGAAAAACTTTTCTAAATTCCGAATTAACCAAAAAATCCAAATCATTTCTCATCTTGACCAAATAATTACTCTCCTCCCAAACAAAAGGAATATGAATACTTCCAGTTTCATTATTAACAAGTGCACTGAAACTAATAACTTCTCTCCACTTTTCAATACTTTCCACAGCATTGATACTTAAAATGCGATGAGCATGTAAAAGTTCAGCACATTCCAACTGCACATCTTTAAGTTTCTCCCAATTCGGGACCTGCTTCAAAAAATTTTCCATTTCAAAAATGCTTTTCAAGCTTTCTTCCCTCGCCGTGACTGCCCTGATTGCGGTCATCATTGCAGAGCGGTTCTTTTTCAAGTCTTCAAGTTCTCGAGAAGCGACAGCAACTGCTTTATGTCTTGGAAGAGTCCAGATCTTATCAGCGACTATTTTTTGTAAAGAAACAGGCACGGATTTTTTTTCCCATTCGTCTGAAAGCTTCTGCTTTAGAGAAGATATTGAGTCTTCGCTTAAGTCTTGGGTTATGGAAGTGTCGACACTACTTCCTCGGCTTGAAGGCGCCAGTCTTGGAAGTTTGATTGGCAGCTTTTCACGAGATCTTGATAAAGAATTCACGGATGAGCCCACGAGTGATGAGTGGACGTTGGACAGGACAGCAGACGTGTCCAGTTTTGAGTTAATTTTTAGACGGGAATTTGTACTGATGGACCTTAGCTTTGAGGTACTCATTAGGTTTATATGTGGAGAGGGATAGATAAGTGAATCTGGTATGAATATAAATCAGAGGAGGGCAAGAAGAGAGTTAAGTGATTCATGGATCAAGACTCCCTTTTCATCATTTGGTTTTTATAACCATTTATATGGTAATAATCAAATGAGTGAATTTTCGTCAGACATCAAGAACTGGCCAATAGAAAAACAGTACATGGCCGCTAAATTTTTCCTTGAGAATGAAAAACCTCTCTTTATAAGTGACGCACAAAAGAGTTCTCTCATGGCTCTAAACATGCAAGCCGTTTACGGATCTTGCAAAGAAGACGTTTTGTTTCCAGAAATTCAGAAATTTTCAAATGTGGAAAAAAAACGGATGTTTAAAGAATGGAAAACACTTGGAACAGAGCACAAGTTTGTTTCTATGAAGAAATTCGTTGATTTAATCAGTAATCTTTTTCCGAATTGGCATAAAAACCATAAAATTTTTACGAGTTTTGAACTTGAATGGCTTAGTTATATGAGTACAAATGAAATGATTACTTCTCCAGAGACAACTGAAGGGAAAAGTTTCAGTTCTAGCAAGCCGAAGTTAAGTAATTTTAAATCTGCACAGATTATGAATAAGTCAACTAGTACTCCGTTGTACTCGAAGACTAGGCAGCAATTTTATAATACTAATCAGATTTCATCAGCAATTAGTACTGTGAGGGCAGGAAATAAGGATATATCGAGCTTTAAACTTTCAGAGATATATAAACTTCGTCATCTAAACTCTCCAGAAAAAGAAGAAAAGCAAGACTGCACTCCAATAATAATGCGTAACCTATTCGAGAACCTCGAAAACCTCTACAATTCCAAAAAATCCAAAAAGCCAATGTCCTACAAAGACACTTTTTCAGGTATCAACCCAAAAGTGAGTTCAACCGAGACAATGGACCAATGCGTTGAAAGAGTGAAAAACCTGTTAATAGCCTTAGATGAAAAAGCGAATGAAGAATACGAAACCGAAGAAGACGCTTTAACCGACGCAGTAAAAAAGTTCCAAACAGACGCAGTCGAGAGTATTCTTCGACCAAAACTAGAACTATTCAGTGGAATGATAAAAGAAATCGAGATAATCTTCAAAAGAGAAGCAAGTGAGCAAGTAAAAGTAGTTGCAGAAATCCATTCTAAGTTCAAACAAGCAATCGAGGACCTTTTTTCCTATCTTCAACTGTTGAACAAAAGTAAACTTGAACTAGTTCAACAGAAGAAGTACTCGGACAAGACAGTCAAAATGCTTGAGCAAGGGTTTCTCGCTATTAAAGAACTGAACGACCCTGGAAACACAAGATACGGTCTTTATGGAGGCACTAAACTCACAAAAGCCGCTTATTATCAGAACTTGCAGACTAGTAAACACTTTTTACCTCAGGAAGACCAGGATATCATGATTGACATTGAAACCATGCTCGTCAATAGTGAGGAAAAAATCAACTCGCTTCAAAGGGAGATAAAACAAAGAGATGATGAAATTAGAACATTGAAATTACATCTCAAAAACCTTCAACAGAAAAGCTATCAGGATAATGTCAGCCTTTCTAATGAAAATAGAGAACTTAAGGAAAAACTTGGAATTAATCGCGCTGGAAAACCTCAGATCGCACCTTTTGAATCGGATTTTAAAATGGAAAATCATCGGCTTAAGGCACAGGTTGATAAACTTTTAGAGGAAAAGAATAATTTGTATCAGGAAGTACTTAGCTTGAAGGCTAGAGGGTAGGATGTAATATTTAGGATTGAGGTTTATTGAAGGACTTTAATTAATTTTTGAGGGTTTCTAGGGGTATTGGGTTTGGAATTATGCTGGGATATTTTAATGGGGATTTTTGTGGGTATAGCTTAGGATTGTTAAATTTAGGGATTAGGTTAAGGAATAAGGAAAAAATTTTATGATGCATGAGGATTTTAAGTAAATAATATAAATATTAGGGAAAGAATCTTTATCTGATTGTATATAGAGACTATTAACTAGGGATTAATCAAGCTTAAAATAATTGCTAGGAAAAAATATAGAAAAGTTTCATTAAAGTTGCAAATGGAATGCAACTTTAGAATTTATTGAAAGTCCTTAAGAAAACTTCATAAACCATTACAAATATTAGCTCAACACAAAAAAATTAAAAGTTTGAACCTAACCCAAGATTCATTTTATAAAAAAAAATATTCCAGACACTTCACATCATTTCAACTAAGAAATTTCAGATAATTCCCTGCCCTTATAATATGGATGACGAATCACTTAAATTCGAAGACTTCTCAGGGCGCAAAAACGGGTTTTACAAAAATATCAGCACAATCGACCTAAACTTCAGTCAATATGAACTCCTTCACAAGAACAGATCATCAATCAAAATAAACTACAACCCTTCAAGCATCAAACAAGAGTCTCGAGATTCGGTTTCAAACATAAACATCTTCAACGACGAAACAATCAACACAGACTCAAGAAATTCTCCTGATTGTATTTTCGATTTTTTTAAAGAAATAAGAGATTTGAAGCAGTCTTTTCTAAAACTCCAAAAAAAGGTTCTGAAAAAGGAAAAAGAATCTGAAAAAAAATCTGAAAAAATCAAAATTTTGGAAAAAGTTTCTGAAAGAAACTCAAAAAAAATTGAAAAAATTGAGAATCTTCTTGAAAATCATCAGGAAAAAATTATGAGGTTTGAGGGGATTTTCAGGGAAATTGAGTATAAAAAATTATCTGATATTAAAGAACAGGAGATATTAAGGCCTTACTTTACAGAGAGAAAACTTGCGAAAAGACATACTTATAAAGATTACAAGAATAGTTCTGGAATTCCGAGTCCGAAGATAAAGAATAGAGAAGGGATGGGAAAACTTAAAAGTCTTATTTTTAAAAAATAGCTGTGATAAGATTAATGATAAAAGAATGATTTTCATTAGAGTTTATGGTTTTTTAATATATTTTCATAAGGTTGTTGAGTAATTTTTGTTTAAGGCAGGAAAACTATTATGTGAGTTTACAAATATAATAATTGTGATAAGATTAATAATAAAAGAAGGAATTTCATTAGAGTTTATAGTTTTTTAATATTTTTTCATAAGGTTGTTGAGTGATTTGTGTTTTAAGGCAGGAAAACTATTATGTGAGTTTACAAATCTTGGTGATTTAAACTGAAGAAGATCTTATAAAGGTTTGCACATCTTTGACATCAGTTTATTTCATATTCTTTTAGATTTGCATGAATTCCAAATATTATTAAGGATTATCTAAATTTGTTAAATATTGATTTAAAATACTTGATTTTCCATTATGAGAAATAGTATTTCTTGAAAAGACTTAAGTGATAATTAAATTAGAACTGACGATTTTTTATTTAGAACTTTACAAACTAAATCTAGACTTTTCCAAAACACTTAAATATAAAATTTACACCTTGTAGGCATCATATTTCGAATGAATCTTAGGTATTATTATTCAACTAATGGTCAAATGTAAATTCAATGACTGGTCACTTAATTCACAAGTAAAAATTTGTCTTTTGCCTCTAACAATCCTATTGTGTACAGTTTTTACAATCCAAGTAAACTACCTATTGATATATCTCCAATCAGAGTTCAAAGAAAGCTACTCAAAAATACTTTACGACAAAGAGCTAACGCATGCAAAGATTTTAGCCTCGAACCACAAAGATTTCATAACAGAATATTTAAAAAACAAGGTTAGTTTCATTGAACACTATCGTGACATAAATCGTTTGATTTTAGGGTTCGAGACGAATGTTCCTCCGACAATAGCTCCAAAACCGAAACCCCATTCATTATTTAAAGACAAACCAAGTGATTACTCAACTGGTTGTTTTATGAGTCCTAAAACAATTTCTGATGAAGGAGAAGCTCTGATGCGAAAACAGGCTGAAATGGATCAAATTCTTCCTATCATTAGAAGTGAAAACTATTTGTATATTTATTCAGCTTTTGAAATTGATGAATTGATTCATTATTATCCTGCAGAATACACTTCTGACCTTGATTACACCCCCAAGGTTAGGGAATGGTATTATAAGGCGAAGGATTTGATTTACCATCCTTATATTACTGAACCTTATTTTGATTTTTCTACTGGAGTTGTTGTAATTACCATTTCTGTTTCAATATTAGATGAAAAAGGAGAGTTTTTTGGAGTTTCTGCTTGTGATGTCACTATTCAGACACTTACTGAGCTGCTCTCTAACATCAAGATTTTGGATAAAGGATACATTCTATTAGTCACATCTGGCGGTATGATCTTAAATGCTCCTGATTCATGGGGAATCATTCTTGACTCACCACTCCGCTTATACCAGCAAGATAAAACAGGAATATCCAAAGAACTCTGGCTAAAAATCTCAAACAGCGAAGATGAAAAAATCATAGAATTCACCCGATCAAACACCGACTATCTAATAATGAAATATTCAATAAAACCCTTCAACGACTCCACAATCAGTCATATGATGCTCGTCTTTATACAAAAAAGCGAAATATACGAGCCATTCCATATTTTCACAGAAAACTTTGACAAAATCTTCTCCCTAATCTTGTACCTGATAATTTCTCTCCTTTTCCTGACATTTATCCTAACCTTCTTCTTAACCAGATGGTTTTTAAATTCAACTATAAAAATTTTCATGTACCTTTTATCAAGTTTCAAGATTATTTCAAGTCGAGCGGCATTCCCGACAATATTTTTAAGTTATCATCAAAGAGAATTTTCTGGTTCAGGACTTTTTGAGTGGATTTCAGAGACTATCAATCAGCGCTTTGAGTTTCTGAGCAATAAAGAAAAAGAGTTCAGCCATTTTGAATGGGGATCGACTCGTCCTAGTGACAAGATGATTTATTATAACTGGAAATGCAAGAGCTATCCTTTGAACTCATTTGATAACAAAAGGATTGAGTGGAAAGAATCTTTAGAAAAAATTCCAAAAGGACTGAAAAAAAAAGATTTTTTAAGGAGTCAACAAATAACTGAATAATAAAGGTAAACATGGGAAATTCTATTGGATGCTTGAGTTGTTGCATGTCTAATGATAGTATTTCTTGTAAGTCTGAAGCAAACTTGCTTAAGACTAAAAAGTATGATGCTGAACAGGTAGTTTTATTGCAAAATGTTCTTAGAGGATATATTGATAGGAAAAAAGCTGTTGAATACACCCACATCCGTTACGCAATAAAATCCAAGGCAGGTTCCCGTCGTCAACCAAGACACAATGCCTAATAATAAATATCCAGATAGCCAATAATCATAATCAATGAACGATCTAAAAAAGTGGGAACTGAAGTTCACAAAGCGTGACCAATTCAAAGCGCCTTTCAAAGACCCATCATTCGACCCGATGATAACATTTCAGCCGAAGTCAGCTCAGTCCTACCAGACACCTTTTCGAAAAGTGAATCATTCCGACGTAAAAAACGAACGAAATTTTTCGAACCACTCAAAAAATCTTCATCCAAACAAAAAAATGAACCAAAATCGTCTTCTTCCTCCATTGCCAGGCCACAGTTCACTCAGCAACAACGGAATTCAAATAATTTCTCAAAGAACAGGAAGACTTGGACTAAAAAGTGACTCAAAACCGACCAGATCGAAAAAAGCTGAAGTTTTAGAAGCAATGAATTCAAGTACTTTAGCTATTTGTGATAAAAACGACCTTTTTTTCGAGAGTCAAGATAATGAAAGGGTTTTTGAAGGACTTTCAGTAAAAACTCCGACTTTCAGCGGTGAAGATGAAAAACTTCGATATTTAAGTGATTTAAGTCGAGAATTGAAAAAACATCAAAAAGTGAAAAATTGTGGAAGTGGTCTTGGGTCTAAAAACGAAAGTATCGGCAGTTTCAAGATGAGTGAACCGTCATCAGCTTCAAAGTTCACAGCTTTTGACTCATCTTTTTCGACTGAAAATCCTCTTCAGTCCCCAAGAAACGATCATTTCTTAAAGAAGTCTTTAATCAGCAACGACAAAGTATTTTCTTTGTCAAGTCGAGACCATCCGAAGATAAGAATAAGAAACGCGGGTTTTCCTAAAGACGTCTTTGTATTAAAGAGTAATAATTAAGAATGAATAGTTTTACTCACCATGTAAGTCGTAATGAAAGAGTCCCAGGTTTTCACTTGTTTGAACTGAGAGAAGTTGAAAAGGTCTTCAGTTGTTGATTCTATCAATTCTTTCGTTTTTTCACTGACGTGAATCATTCCAGCCAGGCCGTTACTTTCCATTTTATTCGCAATTAAGACGTCTTTGCCGTAGATGTCATATCTGACGATGTTCGTCCCTGTGATCGCCCCGATGATGTCTCCAGTATGAAGACCAATTCTCATATTAAGCCCTGCATCAATCTTCTCATTAACTTCTTGAATTACTTTCAATAACTCAAAAGCGAAGTTCATGGTCATAACTGCTTCTTTCACAGGGTTTCTTCTGTCTTTCCCTTCATAACCCATGGCGACGTAACAGTCGCCAATTGTGTAGACCTTGTAAACTGAAAACTCGAGACAAAGACGGTCGAAACGAGTGAAAAGCTCTGAAAGCATTGAAATCACTTCAGGTGGACTTCGAGTTGAAGACCATTGGGTAAAGCCCACGATGTCTGCGTAGATCACTGTCACTGTTGAGATATTTTCCACTACATTCACTTCTCTCTGCAGTTTAAACACGACTTGAGAAGGAAGCATCTGGTTTAAAAGACCCTCGGTTTTTTTATGTTCTTTTTGAAACTTTTCTCGAAGTCTGAAGTCTTTTCGAAGCTTCGCTTCTCGGAAGTAAGTTGAGAATAAAGTGCAGATTATAAAGAAAAATGAGAATAAATAGTTATCAGCTGAGTCGTTGAGAAGAGAGAGTTTTGATATTAGTAGAGAAATTGATATCAGGTTTGTTAAAAGGTTTCGGAAAAAGAGGAAACTTGTGCAAAAGTTCAGTTGAAGAAAACGAAGGAAAAATAGAAGAAGGGATATTTGAAAGTTTATTTCTTTTTTTAAGTCTTTTATGAAAAATATCAGGATTTCTGAGATCAAAATAAATTGAAGAGTGAAAAAAAGGATTTTTGAACTTTTTTGGAATTTCAGGTAAAATATAAGAAGAATTGTTAGAAATTCTTCGCAGGTGTAAAGAAGAAGAGTTGATAATGATGAGTTACTTCTGGATGAGGAATACTGGATCGATGAGGCTATTATTGAAAATAAGTTATGGAAAAATGAGATCAAAAGACCAACCAATTGCAAACTTCTGGTATGTGTATCAAAAAATTGCTGAAATTCTTTATCTGTTTGAGACTCTAAATAAAATATCTGAACAAGTTTTTCTCTTAAAGTCAAAGAATTATTTCGAAAATAAGAAAACCATGACACTTCCACCTCATCTTCCTTAATAATTTTTTTATGTTTCACAGATTTTTCAAAACTCGTAGAAGCTAAACTAAAACTCGACCCTTTCGCCTGCATCACATTTTCCCCAACTTCAGCCTGTACAATAAAAGTCTTCATTTTTCCTTTTCCTTTAACTTCCGGATAATTATTAGTAAATAAAAAACCTTCAGTGTCATTTTCTAAAAGTGTAAAAGTTTCAAGTGAAATCTGGACCTGGTCATAAGTTTCAAGTGTTGAAGCCATTCGACTGGCGGTGTTGACTGTGTCTCCCACTAAGGAGAACTGAGGCTTGTGGTACCCGACGACTCCTGCGACGACAGGGCCTGAGTGGATTCCGATCTTCATTTTTAAGCGATTTCCTGATTTTAATATTGTTTTTTTACTTTCATGTAAAACAGAGAATGCCATCTCCAGTGCTCTTCTTGCGTGAGTCACTTCTTTTATTGATGGACTTAAGTCTGAGTCGAAATCTTTCAGTCCTGAACATGCTAGATATGTTTTTCCTACTGTTTCGATTTTAGACACACCTACTTCTTGGCAGATTTTATCGAATCGACTGAAAAGATCGTCGAGTAATGCGACTAGTTCTGATTGTGAGTAGTCTTCTATTATTTTGTCGAATTCGCAAATATCGCAGAAAATTACTGAAACCACTCCTTTTTCCTCAGCAATATATCTAACTCCATCATTAACTCTTTTTTTTACAAACTCAGGAAGGAGGTAACTGAGAATCTGACTAGATTTCTTGAACATTCTTTCACTTTGCTGAATAAATATATATTCTTGTCTCTTACTTAAGTCAATAAGATAAGAAATAAATAACAACAAGCAGCTAATGAAAAAAGTAATAAACAACAACTGAAAATCAATCAAAAGATCTGATTCAAATTGAATTGAAAGATAGATGATCACAAATGAGGAACCAAAGTAAAACAAAACAACTAAAATCGCCGTCATTTTGAATTTTAAATGAAAAATAATACAAAAAAGCACCTCAATAGAAACAAAGTTCAGAACAGATTTCAATTCATTTATAACTGAATATATTATAAGTAAACACAAAATAAACATACCAAAGCTAAACACGAGCTTCGATAAATCAACTTTCTTTTGGAATATCCAGATCACGAAGACTAGTGAAAAAAGTGAAGGAAGAATTGAATAAATTTTATATTTTATTGAATCAATTGAATCAGAAAATTGAAGTACTAGGAACACCAGGCAGATTAATGATACTAGACTTATCACAAATTTCAACTGGTTTTTTATGAAAACACTTTGGAATTCTTGGTATTTCAACTCTTGTAAATCTGAATCGAATTTCAAAGACTTTAGACCTAAAATTAGGGAATTTGAGTTTAGAATTTTTTTTGAAATGTTTCTTGATTTTTTTACGACTTTTTCTATATTTGAAGTATATGAATGGATTCTTGAGGTGTTTGATGAGGATGGATTTTTAAATGTTTTGAGAATGAAATAGAAGTATACTGTGGCCAGTACCTCAATAAATACAACTTGAATCCAAAAAAGTGGTTCACTTAATACCTCAACAAGCATTCCATCAACCAAAAAGTACTGAAAATAACAAAAAATCACAAGAGCCGCAAAACACCCGACAAAAACAGTGATAAACCCACAAGAAGCCTTTTCACAAAACAAAAATACTTCAATAAAAAATCCAAGAACAACAATTAAAAAGGTTGAAACTTCATCAATCTCAAACTGCTCAGTCATCCCTTTCCTATTCCTAACATATCCAGGGGCCAAAACAAGAAAACTTGTTAAAACCAATGCTTTCACAATCGCGAATCCAGCAAACCTTGCAAAAATTTCCATTTTTTGACTAAATCCAAAAGGCCGAATTCCCTTCTTATCTGAAAATTTCCAATCAGGCAGTTCATAATTTTCCCTAAACTCTTCCTTTTCAGCCATTTTTCCTTGATGAGAAAAAATCAATGCAATCATCAAGACTACTGAAATTCCGAATTCAAAGACAACCAAAGCATCAAATCTTATCAAAATGCATGGACTGAAGCTATTAAATCCTTGATAAAAGAACAGAACAAAGCAAATAGTAAAACTTTTAACTATACTCAAAACAACTATCTTGAAATAAACTACTGAAAACCTCTCACCATGAAAAATCAACAAATCGTCAATATCTGAGGATTTTGAGAGTTTTACTGAAGATTCACAATCAGGGCATTGGGAAGATGATATTGAAAAGTGAGCCTCGGATAAGAAAGCTGGGTCTGCACAAAAGTCTCCTAAAGCTGAAACTATTGGATTGAAAGAAAAGTCTTCCTTGGCCAACCTGACGATTTCTTTCTTTTGGTTTGAACTGAGGCCTGCGAAACAAACTGATTTCGCTAGGAAAAGAAGAATCACAAGTAATTTTCGATTTTCTTCATCTAAAAGCACCTTGTCTAAAAACTCGGAATCAATTAATAATGAAAAGTTACATAAAAAGTCATGTTTTAATTGAAAAGCTTTCAATGTTTTTTCAGGGATTTTTGAAGGTTCAATAAAAGATTTTATCGTTCTGTTTCTTTTCATCTTCCGAAATGAAAGGTCTTGTTTTTTTCCCTTCAAAATCCTTGAAAACTCTAAACTTTTTTCATGGTCACTTAAAAAGTCTTCATTTTCTTTTTCATCGTCTTTGACAGAAAACTGGCAATCAACCAACAAATTTTCATCTTTAAAAACTTTCAACATTGTATTTCTTGCCATAGACTTATTGAAAACCCTTGTAAAATGTATCAATCTCGACTCCAAATCAATAGTTTTGCAAGACTTGCAAGCCAAAAAAGTATTCAAAGAGTTATCACTTGAAACTACCCAAGTCTTAACCCCTTCATTCCTGATATTTTTTAAAGACTTCGCCATCTGCTTATTTTTCGAGTAGTCAAAAGAAAGAAAGCCTAATAAAACCGAATTAGAAAAAAACGATTTATAAACTTTCTTCACTTTTTTTTCCGGAGTTATCAAAGACTTCCTCGCAAGTTTCAATTCACTTGAAAGCTTCGGCAGGTCTTTCATTGAAAATTTCGATAAATAATAAAAAGTCTTTAAACACTGCCCATCTAAATTCGTTGACTCTGCAAGATTTTTCGAATCATCAACAAACAGAAATGATTTCGAGTTGGTCCTAGAAAGAGCCCAAATTTCAGAAGACTCTGAAGATAAGACCAGTAAAAAATTATTCTTATTTGATTTATGCGCATCAATTATTTTAAAACTTGCAGTTTTTGTTTTCAGCTGAAGAACTAACTGTTTTTTATCAGGGTTTAATGAAGTAAGTCCTAAACGTGTTAAAATTTTTTTTATTTTATTGCTTTGGTTGCTGGTTTTTTCGTTTTCTTTGTAAAAAGCATGCTGGTCAAGAGCAGCTGCGAAGATAAACTCGAAGTAGTAATGAGGAAGTTTTTCAGATTGGAAGATGCTGACAAGATGGTCGAAAGTGAAGATTCCATCTTCTGTTGAATAAGATGTCGGACTAGGTGCCTGGTTTCTTATCCTTTCTTGGGAATACTCTTTAATATAACATTCATTTTCTATGTTAATTGTCCTTATTTTCATGTCTTTTCTTTGAACTAATTCTTCTTTATCAACCAAAAGGTATTCCACTTGTCCAAGGTCACTTGTCACTTCAGGGTCAACTTGAATTCCCTGCAACTTGCCCTTTATTTGAAAAGACATCAGAAGTCCTGATAGTTTTAAAGTAACAAGCATTGACAAAGAAACCAAATTGCAATAAATCAAGACATTCCAAATGAAAAGTTCTTCTATTTCAATTGGAGGATCATTTGACTGACCACCTGCAATGCAACTGATGACTATCAATATGGAAGTCACTAGGAAATGAAAGAACTGAAAAGTGTTTAAAAATTGAATTGATGGGGAAAATAATTTTTTTTCAGATCTTTTATGGGACAGTTTTAGACTTGTTTGAAAACCTGAAAAAATTACTATTCCTGCGATGGGGTCTGATGAAACCAACTTGGAACCTGCAAGAATCAACTGATTTGTTCCTGAAATATTTACTTTCGGGTCACCTTTGAACCGAATTTTCGCTTTGAAATTTTTCATATCAGGTGATGGGAAAGTGGTTTCCAAGCTTTCAATTTGACTTAAAAATAAAGAAATTTCATCATTTTCAAGTGATTCAAGCTTATATAGAGCCTGCATCGGTCTTTTTTCTAAGGATTCTCTAAGCCCGAAGTATTTTTTCATGTCAAAAAATGCATTTTTTTCATTTCCACACCAAATGAGAAGAAGATCAGCTGGAATTTCTTCTCCTTTGGTTAAAGTCACCAGGTCTCCAGGCTTTAGAGTCGAAACTGGAACTTCGGTAAAACCAGAAGGACTCCAAATTTTTACTATTTCTGAATTTTTGAGTGATTCTTTTTTTACATTTTTAGAAAATTTTCGAAGTTTCTGGAATATTGAATAGAAAATAATGAATAGAAAGCTTATCAAATTTGAAAGTTTTAAACTCAAATCGATTGACTCGTCGTAAAATGAAAGGATTAGAATGAGGATAAACCAGAAGTACCAAATGTTTTGGAATTCGGAGTAAAGGGTGTGGAATAGAAAGATGGTTAGGCTTGGAATGCAAGAGTAGTTAGGTTTTGATGGATATGGGGTAAAAAATGACCTTTGAGTGTCTATTTCTTGGTATTTTTCAGATTTGATTGATGCTTTTTCTTGTTCAAATCTTCTAGAAACAGCCATGCTTTATTAGTATTTGAGTTACTGGGATTACTGTAAGTCAAAATGGTTTCTGTTGACTATAAATAAGTAAAATAGTGAATATTTATTAAATAAATTAAAGTAATCTTGAAAACCCTTATAATTTGGCATATCTAAGCAAATGTGAGATTATCAGTTCGCCTATATTAATTATATTATGCGAAAATACTTAGAATATATTGAAGTTTCATATAGAAACCTAAGGTAGCTCTTATTGAGTTTAGTTCTTAAAGGTCATCGAAATATCTCGAGAATAAAATCCTATCAAACTATTTTCTATTCATATTAAACATTTTTATAGTCCTATCCCAAGCCTTGACATTTTTAAATTCCTCAAAAGAAAACTCCTGCATACTTATCCCCTCAACTAACTCTTTAGTTCTTTCACTGACAGTAATCTTTCCAGGAACTCCATGACTTTCCATCTTATTAGCGATCATAACATCTTTTCCATAAACATCATACCTGACAACATTAGTTCCATTGATGACTCCAACAGCATTTCCAGTATGAATTCCAATCCTCATATTAAGACTGGCGCCAATTTTCAAATTGACTTCTTGAATCAAATCCAGAAGGGAAAAAGCGAATCTTGCAACTTGAACTGCCTCTTGTTCTGGAAAACGTGATTGATGATCATTAGAGTAACTCATCGCAACGTAGCAGTCTCCGATTGTATAAACTTTATAAAGTCCGAACTCTACGCACATCTTGTCAAATTTTGTGAACATCTCAGATAGCATTCCAATCACTTGATCAGGGGTTCTTTGGGAAGACCATTGAGTAAATCCAACAATATCAGCATAAATAAAAGTTACTGATTCAAGTTGATCAAAGAGAGTTTTTTCGTCCTTTAAGTTATTAAGAATTTTGTAAGGTAGCATGTAAGTGAGTAATTTATCTGTTTTTTTATTTTCTAGTTCAAGAAAGAACCTGATAATAAAATCTTTACGCAAATTTCTTTCTCTAACAAAATTGGAATATAAAGTGCACACGACAAAGAATAACGAATATAAATAGTTTTCGATGGAAGGACTGAAGAAGAATAGCTGGATTATTAGCACTGAAATCAAGAAGAAGTTTAAAATAACGCACTGTATAAAAAGCAGTCCACTACAAAAATTAAACAATAAAAACCTAAAATAAAAGAGCAACAGGCCCGTCTGGTTATACCTCGGAAAAGCAAACTGGAAGCCTATAAATAGAACCATTTCTGCCCAGTAAAACATATTTAAAATATAATTGATGATTCGTATATTATGAATTTTATGAATGATGATAAAAAACAGTAAAGAAAAGCATTCATCTATTATGAAATAAGTCATCTGGTACAAGGCCTGATCATCAAAATAGATCTTGTATTCAATTGAGCTGGATATTATAAGATGTGCAGTAATCATCATTGAGGTTATTAAACCGAATTTTCGTAATTTTAAGTCATTTTTATGGTTATTTGATTGAAAATCTTTTTCAGCTGTGGACTCAATGCAGAAGATTCTTGATATTTTCTGTCTCCATGATGAAGATTTAATGAAATCATGATATGATGTGTCATCTTGGATATTTTGATATGGAATATATGTTTGTTTTATAATATTAGGGCTTGTATTATTGATTGTTTGAGATAATTCAGCAATTACTTGCAGGTTTCCTGAACTCTTATGAGTTGCTCTTACTAAAAAAGTCTTCATATTGCCTTTGCCTTTAACTTCAGGGTTTCTAGGTTCGAATTGAAGACCTTCAGTATCATTTTGAAGTAATTTTAAAGTGTTCTGAGAAATTTGAATATTATCATAAGTCTCAAGAGTTGAAGCCATCCGACTTGCAGTGTTGACTGTGTCTCCTACTAATGAAAACTGAGGTTTGTGGTACCCGACGACTCCTGCGACGACAGGTCCTGAGTGTATTCCAATTTTCATTTTTAAGTGATTTCCTGATTTTAAAATAGTTTTTTTACTTTCATGTAAAACAGCGAAAGCCATTTCAATAGCTCTTCTCGCATGACTGACTTCATTAATGGAAGAGCTGAGGTCTGAGTCAAAGTCTTTAAGTCCTGAACAAGCCAAGTAAGTTTTTCCAACAGTTTCGATTTTAGACACACCGACGTCTTGACAGATTTTATCAAATCGACTGAACAAGTCGTCAAGTAAAGAAACGAGTTCAGTTTGTGAGTAGTCTTGAATAATTTGATCGAATTCACAGATATCACAGAAAATGACTGAAACGACTCCTTTGTCATCTGCTATGTAACGGACTCCATCATTTACTCTTTTTTTCACGAACTGTGGCAGGAGTAGTGCCAAGATCTGATCTGACTTCTTGAACTGTTTTTTAGTTTTTTGCACAGAACTGTATTCGCTTCTTTTGGTTAAATCAATTGAATAGGTTATAAATATACATAAAAAAGAAATACCTGTATTTAAGGCTGTTACATTCAAAAATTCTATCAAAGTTACATTCTGGGACTTCTTCAACAACACATACAAAGAAACAAGGAAAGAAAGAATAAAGCAAGAAAATATTTGAAAAATTGCTGTTTTCCACCTGAAACTCAGACTAATACTAAACAAAACTTGAACAACCGTAAAACGAATAGTAAAATAAGATCCATTCACAATAGTAAAAATAATCAAAATTGCTAAAATAAACAAAAAGAACAAAAAGTTCACTTTTTCTCCATTAATTTTTTTTTTTAGAGTAATAAATGCAAAGGAGCAGGACATGAAAGCAGGCAAAACAGCGAATAGTTTAAATTTCAACTCCACGACCCCAGCATATAAAAAGCACAAAAAAACCAAGATGAAAATACTGACAAGCCATATCATGACTTTTAACTTGTGATGGTGAATCTTGGAAAGATGGTTTTTATATTTCATTTCTTGATACTCTGAATTAAAACTCAAAGTTTTTCTGCAAATTTCAAGTCCATCAACGTTTTTATTCTTTTTAAGTTTTTTATGTGTATGAAAGACTTTTTCCAAACAATTTTTAAACATTTCGATTTTACTTTTGAATTTCATTTCGATTATTGTGAAGTAAAACGCACTAAAAAACATGTAAAAAGCAATTAAACATAATGGCAAAGTAGTAGCAAGTATCCAAAATACTGACTGATTAGAAAATATGCATAAAGAGTTACTATAAGATGAAAGTTTTCCAAAGAAAGTCAAGAAAACACAAAACCCTATCAATAATAAAGTAAAAAAATGAGAAAAAAGTGTGAAAGTATTAAGTTTTTGCATCATCACTAAAATTTTAAACAAAAAACTCAAACTCATAACAATGAAGAATAATGTCCCTCTAACCTCCAGGTCCTCAGTCATTCCATCAGAATCGGCAAGGTTTCCAAGTCCAAATTGAATAATTCCAAAAATCAACACCCCTTCAAATATCCCAAAAACTCCATAAAATACAAGATTTTTTCTGGAAAAACAGTTTTCAAGGTTTTTTGCATAAAAAAGCGATTTTTCTTTAATACATCCTTCATTTTTATTTAAAACTGCAAAAATCATTACAGGGAAAAAAGTGACTAAAAGTTCAAAAGTCACAAAAAGTTCGAAATCAGTAAAAAAAGTTGCTGAAAAGGCTGAACTGAACTGATACAAAAATAAAATCACTATAAAAATAACTTCTTTCAATAAAAAAAGATGAAAAATTTTAGAAATTTTTAGATAAAAGCTCTGTCCTTGGTTTAATATCAACTCCTCCAAATGATTAAAACTTGGAATCAAAACATCTGCACGAAAATAAAAATTTCTGGATTTTTCTGATATCACCGCAACTGAAACTGATGCCTTTCCAAGCATCGCTGAATGACCGGCAAGACTTCCTAGCACAAGGACACTTGGGTTAAATGAAAAGTTTTCCCTCATGATCTGGACTACTCTTCGGTTTAATTCAGGAGAAAATCCAGAAAAACAAACTGATTTCGCTAAAAAAAGACTGTAAACAAAAAATTTTAAAGCTTTTGGAGAAGAGTTGATTGTCGAAAAAGATGTCTTATCAATCACCAAGTAAGAATTAGAATTTTTAGATATTTTCATGTTTTTTGAAGAAGTAAAACTTTTGATTTTTTTTAGATTTTTCAGAGAGATTGATTGAAATGAAGGTTTTTCGGAAAATGAAGATTTTTTTTGATTTTTGTAGATTTTCTTGATTGATGTTATTTTTTTTGTTAATGAATGGTAAATGCCCTGACTTTTTCTATGGTCGATTAAATCTTTAAAGTCTTCTTTTTCGCTGATAAAAATATTTAAAAAATCTTGGAGGATGTTAATACAAGAGTCTTCATTTGTTTGTTCATTCAAAACAACAACTTTTGAATCTTTTTCAAAGAAACCAGCTGATTTAGCTGTAAGAATTGAACTATCCTCATCGTCCTTTGTTATCATCCAAGTCTTTATCCCTGCTTTGTTTAAACTTTTAATCACCTTTTTAGTCTCATTCAATTTTTGGTACTCAAAACCAATAAATCCTAGAATTTTCATGTTTTGAGACAAAAATTCGAAAGTTTTCAAAATTTTTGAGTTTTTGTTATAGTGAGACTTGGTTAAACTCATTTGAAGTTGAAGATCTTTTTCTTGATTTTCAGAAAATTCTTGAAATTTAAAGAAAATTGGTTTGAAACATTCAAAAAAATTAGGATTAAATGATTTTAAGTATTTTTGTCCTTCTTCAGTTTTTTTTAAAGAGGATAAATTGGAAGTTGAAATAAAAAAATAAGTACTGGAATTGTTTATTCGATTTATTTTAATAAAAGCGTTTTTTTTATATTGTTCTTCGAATTTCCAAACAATTTCAAACTGGTATTTCTTGTTGTTTATAATTAGAATTTTTAACTTCTCATCAATTTCCTCTAAAAATACTCCGAATTTCTTCATTTTTTTAATAATTTCTCTTTCTTCTGGAGATTTTTTGTGTCCGAAACAAGAACTGGCTACAGAAGAAATTAACAAATAAATGAAAAAATCATCTAAGATATCAAGAGTATTTATTTGAGAAGAAAGTTCATCAAAAGACCTGTATCTAGAAGGTAAATATTTAGAAGTGTGATTAGTTTTCGATATTTTATACAAATTCTTTGAGACAATTTTTCCTGATTTGACTTCTTGAAAAAAAACTTGATTTTTTACTGCGAAAACAGAAATTTTTACCTTTGAACCTTTTAAAACTTCACATTTATCAGTCAAAATATATTCGACTTTGCCAAGTTCATCAATTATTTGAGGGTCAATACGGATTTTCTTTGTTTTCATTAAGTAAACAGCAAAAAGGACTTTGGAAAGTTTAATAGTTAAGGATAAAGATCCTGAAATGAGGTTCCCATAAATCACTATATGAAGAAAAATGCTATCAAGTAATGAAAAGTCTTCTAATGAGTTTTTATTTAATTGATTGAGGCTAACCCCAACTATCACCATAATAATCACAATAACCAAATAAATCAAATTCAAGAAGTTTATACAAATCTCTACTTTCGAAATTCGAGTCCTTTCACCTACTTTTGAATTTATCATTATTTTCGTATCCATTCCACAATAAACTGCTATTCCAATAATCCAATCTGTCCCTTCCACTTTAGAATCCCTTAAAATCAAACTACTGGAATCACCTATATAAGTTTTAGGGTCGCCTCTAAATCGAACTTTTGCTCTAAAATAATCAAAACTTGCAGAAGGTGCAGAGACTCTGAAGCTTTCAACGCTATTCAAAAAATCTAAGATTTTCTTATAATCTGTGAAACTTTCAATCTCGAATTTTCTGAAAGTCTTTTTAATGCAAGTTTCTCTGAGATTTTCATCGAAAAGAGAGAGACTGTTCTCGTCTTTAGCGGCGATTAACAAGATATCAGCAGGTACATTTTCATTATTTCTAATTAAAACCACGTTGCCCACTCTTAAATTACAATTTTCGACTTCTTCAAATTGACTTCCTTTAAATATCATCACTTTTTCATTGTTTTTCTTTTTATCGATTCGAGTTTGTGAAATGGTTTCAGAAAAGTTCTGAACAAGGGAAGTTAGTAAAAATCCTAAAAGACAAATAAAATGATAACTTCCAAGACTGGTTTCTTTAAATCTTGAAGAAAAGTTTAAGATAATTAAAAGAACTAGCCAGAAGCAAGAAAGGTTGTGAAACTCTTCGAAGATGGTCTTTGGAATTAGACTTTTCCAGGAGTATCTTGATGATGATATTGAGTTGTTTAGGTATGGAGAAGGGATACTTGATGTTAGGTGAATTGGGTCAATTTCTTGATATTTTTGACGTTTTTCAAGTTCTGGAAGACTTTTTAGGCTTTTTCTTATTGTCACTTCTGGAAGAAAGTTGAATGACATTTATTAGTACTTATAATGATGATGAGTGAAGAATGAATAGAAGTATGTTTAATTTAAGGTTTGAGGTCTTGAACAAATTACAATAGTCAAAATACTAATTATAGTCTCATATTTATTATGTTACTCGACTAAGATGGTTACATTTTCAAAACTAAATTTGGCCTTACTGAAAATTATTTGAACATATTAAGCCTTTTCAGAAAAAAAAAGATATAATTAACTATAAGTAATTCAAATTACCTCTAATAATAAATTTTCAGTGAATGGGATTATAACATATGATTATTTATATGAATAGTCTGATTTGAACTCTAATGACTAAAAACTCAGAAATATGTGATTTTTTTTAATTCTTCAAACATTCATTAAAGTAATAAACTAATAATTTAAAATTTTTCAACCATCAGAGAAAATTTTCTTATTATTTTTATAAAATTTATTGAAAGATCCGCTAATCTCTAAAGTAAACCTAAATTAAAATCGATAAAAAATACCAAATAATCTATTCCTTCCTCAAAACAATAAAAACTTTAAAAAAATATCTCCTAAAAAATCCAAAATTTTCTAAAAAACTCATCCACTTCCTCAAACCTAATAAAATCCTAAAAACCCGATCTATTCAATCTATTAATCTCTATTTAACCCTATTCATAATAAACATTTTAACAGTCTCATCCCAAGCCTTAACATCTTTAAACTCTTCAAATGAAAACTCCTGTTCATCAATCCCTTCAATCAACTCCTTGGTTTTTTCACTAACAGTAACTTTTCCAGGAACTCCATGACTTTCCATTTTATTGGCAATCATAACATCCTTTCCATAAACATCATACCTGACAACATTCGTTCCATTGATTCCTCCAACAGCATTTCCAGTATGAATTCCAATTCTCATATTAAGACAAGCCGAAATTTTGACATTGACTTCTTGAATTAACTTCACAAGTGAAAAAGCGAATCTTGCAATTTGTGCAGCTTCTTTAGCCGGGTTTCGTTTGACCTGATCAGTGAAGTGCCCCATGGCGACATAGCAATCTCCAATAGTATAAACCTTATAAAGCCCGTGTTCGACGCACATCTTGTCGAATTTGGTGAACATCTCAGAAAGCATCCCGATGACGTCAGCAGGGCTTCTTTGAGCTGACCAGAGAGTAAAGCCGACAATGTCAGCGTACATGATAGTCACTGATGAAAGTCGATCAACTGAAGTGATTTCGTCTTTTAAATTCCGTAATGCTTTAAATGGCAACATTTGGGTTAAAAGTTGTTCTGTCTTTTCATTTTCTCTTTCAAGAAGATAACGAACGATGTAGTCTTTGCGCAGGTTTGTTTCTCTTGTAAAGGTCGTGTGAAGGATGCAAAGGACGAAAAAGGAGGAAAAAAACCAGGTTTCCATTGAAGGACTGAAAAAAAATAGCTTTAGGATTAGAACAGCGATTAAGGATAGGTTTGAAATTGTACTTCTTAGGAAAAAGAGACCAGTGCAGAAGTTTAGAAGAAGATATCGAAAGGAAAACAAGAGAAGGTCCACTGACTTGTCGTTAGGGTATATGAATTGAAGGATAAGGAATAAAACCATTTCAGTCCAGTATAAAGAATTCAGCATATATGCGAAAATTCTTGATTTGTAGAACTTTTGAATGAAAAATAAGAAAATCAAGGTCAAGGACTCTTCAAATACGAAATAAATCAAACGGGGTAGACTGTGATATTCTATTGAACACTTGTATTGAACTGAACTCAGGACTATCAAAAATCCTGTCACACTTGCTGAGACCATTAAACCGTATTTTTGCATTAAGTAGCTGTTTTGGTATATTAATGACTGAAACTGCTTTTCTGCCTCGGTCTCAACACAAAGCACTTGGAATAACTTTTGTCTCCATGTTAAATTCGCGTTGAATGACTTGATCAGGTCTTGATTTGAAGAACTTTCTTCATTTCTCTTTAACATCGTTGACAATGACATCGTTTTTAAAGTTGGGTTCGTCGGGTGTGTCTCTGAAAAATCAGTGAAAACTTGCAAGTCATCAGAACTCGTCTGAGCAGGTTCTACTAAAAAAGTCTTCATTTTGCCTTTGCCTTTTACTTCAGGACTTTTAGGTTCGAAATGAAGACCTTCAGTGTTGTCTTGAAGGAGTTTGAAAGTGTTTTGAGAAATTTGAATATTGTTGTAAGTTTCAAGAGTTGAAGCCATTCGACTTGCAGTGTTGACTGTGTCTCCTACTAATGAAAACTGAGGTTTGTGGTACCCGACGACTCCTGCGACGACAGGTCCTGAGTGTATTCCAATTTTCATTTTTAAGTGATTTCCTGATTTTAGAATAGTTTTTTTACTTTCATGTAAAACAGCGAAAGCCATTTCAATAGCTCTTCTCGCATGACTGACTTCATTAATGGAAGAGCTGAGGTCTGAGTCAAAGTCTTTAAGTCCTGAACAAGCCAAGTAAGTTTTTCCAACTGTTTCGATTTTAGACACACCGACGTCTTGACAGATTTTATCAAATCGACTGAATAAGTCATCGAGTAAAGAAACGAGTTCAGTTTGTGAGTAGTCTTGAATAATTTGATCGAATTCGCAGATATCACAGAAAATGACTGAAACAACTCCTTTGTCCTCTGCTATGTAACGGACTCCATCATTTACTCTTTTTTTCACGAACTGAGGCAGAAGAAGTCCTAAGATTTCATTTGATTTTTCGAACTGCTTACGAGTCTTCTGCACAAAAGAGTACTCGTTTCTTCTTGCAAAGTCAATCACATAAGCAAGTAGTCCACATAAAACAGAAATTCCTAAATCTAAAACAAAACAATAGAAAAAAGTAGTCAATGTCACCTTTTCAGACATTTTTAAAAATTCATATAAAGTCACTAAAAGACTTGCTAAGAAACATAGAATGATTTGAAATAAAGTCGTTCTCCATTTAAAACTCAAACTCAAGCTGAATAATACCTGCACCACAGGATATCGAGTTATAGTGAAAGCTTCATTCAAAAAGGTATTTACTATCAATATTGATAGAATAAACAAAAAGAATGAAAAGTTCAACCATACTCCGATGAACCTTTTTTTTAATGTCAATAAAGCGAAAATCAAAGAAACTAAGGCAGGGAAAATTGCGAAATTTTTGTATTCTAGTGAAAGAACACCGCTATATAAAAACCCCAGATATATAAACATGAAAACACTAACAAACCAAGTCATAACCCTCACCCTCCCTTGATAAGTCCATCTCAAATGCTCCTGATACTTCATTTCCTGATAATCCGCTTTAAACTTCATCATCCTCTTATCAATTTCAAGTCCAGCAGAATTTCCTCCTTTTTTAATAATTTTTTCTTCCACAAAAACTTTATCCAAACAATTTCCAAACATTTCAAACCGAGTTCGATGTTTAATCTGAATAATTTTAAAGTAAAAAGAACTAAAAAAAACATATCCAGAAGTAAAAAACGATGGCAAAGTAGTGACAAGTATCCAAAAACAAGCTTGTTTTGTGAGTATCTCTGAAGAATTATTATAAAACGAAAGTTTTTCATAATACGTTAAAACAACACAAATCACAATAACAGCAAGAGTGAAAAAAGGCGAAACCAAATTAGGAATACTAAAGTTTTTCGTTGTAACAAAGACTTTTTGCAGTATACTTAAAGACATGACAATAAAACATAAAGTCCCTCTGACCTCAGAGTCTTCAGTAAGTCCATCAGCATTGACCAAGTCTCCAAATCCAAACTGAACAAAAACAAAAATAACAATTCCTTGAAAAAATCCAATAAAACTATAAAAAGCCAGTCTTTTATTCGAAGCCAACTCATTTAAAACCCCAGCAGAATAAACAAAAGCAGAATTTTTTGCTATTTTTTCAGGAACATCTTTTTCAAAAACTCCGATAACGATCATAGGTAAAAGACTTACAAACAACTCAAAAATAACGAAAAGTTCAAAGTCCATTAAAGAAGCTCCTGAAAATCCAGAAGTAAACTGATACAAAAACAAAACCATGCAAATCATTATTTCTTTGTAAATTGAATAATGGAAAATCTTAGAAATCCTTACATAAGAGTAGTGCCCATGAATGAGAATCAATTCAGTTAACTTGTGAAAACTTGGAATAAAAACATTTGGGTCAAAGTAAATTTCTTCTTTATGATCGTTGTTCACGATGACTGATATTGACGCCTCGTCTAACATCCCTGAGTCTGAATAACTGTCGCCCACTGCCAGGACTGTTGGTTTAAATGAAAAGTTTCCTTGAAGGGTTTGAATCACGAGCTTTTTCTGGTCAGGGGTCATTTTGTAAAAACAGGCAGATTTTGAAAGAAAAAGAATTGAAATGAATAACTTTAAACATTCTTTAGAGGAATGAATCGTTGAAAATGAATCACCGTCGATTATTATTGAGAAAGATGAAATTTCTTCTGGTTTTAAACTGGTTAGGTTAACAGAAGTGCTTTCTTCGTTTAGAGGATGAGATTTTTTAGAGATTTGGGCTGAGGGAAGCTTTTTTAGAGTTGATTTTTGCTTTTGGATTCGAGAAATACTTGAAATTCTTTTGGTTTTTGAACGGATTTGAAGGAAATTTGAATTTAGGTCTAGGAATGTGTTGGCTTCGGGAGAATTGAAAAGGTTTTTTAAAGTTTTTTGAAGGACTTCGATGCAGAGGGATTTGTCAGTTTGGTTGCTGATTGATATTAGTTTTGAGTCTTTTTCGAAAAAACCTGCTGAATAGGCTGCTAAGGTTGCGTTTTCATAGCTGTCTCCTGTAACCATCCATGTCTTTATCCCTGCATTATTAAGCTTTTTGATAGTTTTCCTTGTTTTTTTCAACTTTTTATACTCGAATCCAAGAAAACCTAAAATTTCAAGATTTTTCACAAATTGCTCAATAACTTGCTGAATTTTATTCACTTTCATGACACGAGACTTTTTCGCGAGTTTTAATTGAAATGCGAGTTTCGCTCCTTCCTCTTGACTAAATTCTTGAATTTTAAAGAAAAATGGTTTAAACCCTCCAAAAAACCCTGAATTAAAAGAGTTTATGTAAGATCTTCCTTCTTGACTCTCATACATAGCAGAAAAGTTGCTTTTTTCAATGAAAAAGTAACAATTTAAACTTTCATTTTTAATCAAAACCCTTTTTTTATTATCATCATGAACTTCAAAAATAACTTTAAAAAAATACTCAAATTCTTTAATACAAAACCTCATTTTTTTCCCATTCATTTCTATAAAAACTCCAAGTTTTTCAAGATTTTTAATAATTTCTTGATCTTCTTCTAAAACTTCCTCAAATTTCTGCTGAAAACTGATACTTGTTACTTGAGCAGCTAGAAAAAAGTTGAAAAATTCAGGTTCAACATCAAAAAAATTCATTTTTTTTTCCAATTCTTCAAACAAGCTAAATTCGGGAGGAAGAGTTTCTTGACAAAAGCTCGGTTTTACTATTTTATAGACCTCTGCACGTGTTCCTTGTCCTTGAAACTTGAACTGTTTATAAAAAATCTGTTTCTGAATAGCAAAAATTGAGACTTTTTTCCTTTCCCCAGCTAAAACTTCATCTTTTTCAGCGACGACAAATTCAACTTTTCCAAGTTCTTCAATGACTTTAGGATCAATGATGATATTTTTTGTTTTAACTCTGATGATAAGAGCTGAAATAATTCTTGCAAGTTTTATTGCAATGAAAAGAGAAATCGAGATAAGATTTCCATAAATAACAACATGCCACATAATACTCTCAGTGATTGAAAAGTCTTCGAATTGATTTCGATAGACTAAGTTCAAACTCACCCCAACAACAACGAAGCCTATTGTTATGAAAAAGTGAATTGAATGCACAACATTCACCAAAACTGATAATTTTTGAAGTCTTTTTTTATGATCTGCTTTAGAATTGATCCATACTTTTGTGTCCATTCCGCAGAAGACTGATATTCCTAACACCCACTCGGCACCTTCTACTCGTGATCCTCTTAGAATTAAATTGCTTAGATCGGCAAAGTGAGGCTTTGGATCACCTCGAAATTTAATTTTTGCTTTGAATTTCTGAAAAGATTTTCTTGGCGCTGATACTGAAACACTTTCAAATCTGGTTAAATGATTCAAGATTTCTAGTTGATCTGTACTTGATCCAGCAATAAATCCATCAAAAGTCTTTTTTACAGTCTTACAAGCGATTCCTAAGTTGCCTGAAGTAATAAAAACAGAATTTTCCTCCTTCACCGCAATTAAAAGCATGTCAACAGGGACCTCTTCTTTTTCATGAACTAAGATGACGTCACCGACTTGCAAATCAGCAGATCTGACTGTTTCAAGTTGATCCACTTTCCAAAGGTTCACAGGTCTTGAGTTGATTTTTAAGTCAGACCTTTTCCTGCCGATAGTATGAATCAAGTTCTGCACAAGAGAAGCCATCAAAAGTGCCGTCAACGAGATAAGACTATACCACTTGAGACTTACTTCTTGAATATCCAGGTAAAAGTCGAAAATAATCACCAGGACAAACCAGAAATACGAAATATTCAAAAATTGCTCTGATATCGTTTTCGGAACTAGTGTCAGAAAAGAATAATTCGACGAGGATATCGAATTGTTTGGGTAGGGCGAAGGTATCTTGGAAAAAAAACGCCGAGGGTCGATTTCTCGGTAGTTTGAAAAGTTCTGCTCGTTTGAGACACTTTTTAGCTTCACTTTGTTACTTGACCCGCTCGTTGGATTTACTGACATAACTGATTATTGTAAGACATGAGAAAAGATATGAAAATTTATAATTTTTAGTTGAATATGAATGTTAATATCGATTGGATTAACTTCATTCTTCATAATTGTAGTATTCAAATTCAGTTAATAATACAAAAAATCACTTAATTTAACTTTTAAATAATCGTTTTAATTATCCTCAAATTTCCTTAACCCAAAAAAGCTCTTTTTGCAGTGAAGTCTAATTAATTAGAAATCTTAAATAAATAATGGGTGATTTTTCGCTAAAAACAAATACTCATGAGTTGGTCACCTGTCTTTCTGAAATGAAAAAAGAAATAACTCGACTTCAAAAAGGAACAGGAGGCTTGGAAGACCTGCAATGCAAACTCGAGCAATCAAAAATCAAGCAAAAATATCTTCATTCGATGTACATGGAAGAGCAAAATCAGCGTAAATTAATCGAATCCTCATTCAAAGAAGCAACGCTTGCCAAAGAAGACCTAAAAAATCAACTGGAAACTTTAAAAACACTTCTTTCTTCAGAAACAGTGAAAAACAAAGAACTTGAAAACTTGCTAAGAAAAAGCGAAAATTTTTCAACAACTTTAAAGCAAAAACATTCAGAACTCGAAGAAAAAGCAAAGAATTTACTTGAAGAAAATAAAAAAATCGAAAGTTTCATCAAACAACTGAAAGACCAAGACCTTAAAATCGAATCTTTAGAGCAAGAAAAAGCTGAGCAAAATAAAAAAATAATCAAAACTTTAGGAGAAAACACGAAAATTTTGCAAAAAGGTGAAAAGTTACAAGAACAGCTCATCGAAAAAAACAAAGAAATCTTTGAACTAACTAAAAAAGCTGAACAGCTTTTTCAAGAAAAGTCAAAAAACAACGAAATCCAACAAGAAAATTTAAACCTCAGCAAAAAAATCATGTCACTTCAAAACGATTTACTAATCAAAGAAGAAAACTACAACGAAAGTCTCAACTTCCTTCGTAAAGAAATCGAAACCTTAACTAAAACAATCAGAGAAAAAGACATAAAAATCGATTCTTTAAAGAAAGACCTTCAAGTATCAAGTCTAACCCTTGAAAACCTGAACACAACTCGTCAACTTTTAGAGCAAAAGCTAAAAGAACAACAAATGATAAACAAAGAGATAATCGAAAGTCTTACAAGTGAACTTCAACTAAAAGCAAGTTCAATGAAGCGTCTAATGAGTCCAATGAAAAAGCCTCAAGTGACTGAATTCCAACAAACATTCGACACCTTCAGAAAAACTGACTAATTTAATAATAATCTCTATAAATGTCGTTCAACCCTGCCCTGTCCGAGGCTGAAAAAGAAAAGGGAAACAACGCAATCAAGCAGCAGAACTACCGCCAAGCCATTCATCACTACACAGCCGCTATTCGCTTCAACGCGATGGACTCGACTCTTTACTTCAACCGTGCCCTGGGCTTTATAAAGACTGGCGACTTTTCACTCGCCGTGAATGACTGCAACAAGGCCCTTGAACTCAACAAAGATTACTTCAAATGCTATGAAAGAAGAGCTTTGGCATTTTTTTCTATTCAAGAGTTCTCCAAAGCAAGTGAAGACGCTATTAAAGTCTTGCAAATTGAACCTAATAAAAAAGAGATCAGGGAGATTTTGGATAAGTCTCAAAATTGCCTCAAGGCACAGAGAAAAGTTATGAAAAGTACTTTTGAATGTGATTCTGAAAGTGAGGATCAAGATTTTATTGATGAAAATTTGATTTTGTTTGATGCTCCGAATTATGTAGACAAAAAAATCAGAATTGTTGAAAAAGTCTGTGAAACTGTCAGTATGTTCATGAAACAAGGGGGTTATTTAGAGGTTATTGAAAAAAGTCTCAAGGGAATACATGTTTTATCTGAACTTTTCACACAAAAACACAGCAAAATTCAGAGAGTTAAATTTTTACTTGTGAAAAAAGTGATTAAAAGTCATGTGATTCTTATGAACTTTGAAGAAGCTCTTCAGTTTATATCGAATTTTCAGAAGTTTGAAATGGAAGACGTGAAAGATGAAATCTTGACACTTGAAGCTCGAGTTTTAGAACTTCAAGGAAATTATGAGCAGTCTCTTCAAGTGCTTAAAAAAATTACTTCTTTTCATAAACATATTCCTTCCACCCAGCAAAGACTCAACTTTTTAATCAATCCTAACACGCCTCGCTTTGTTCCTTTGTTTCAGCCTAATATGTTGGAAAGTACTTTGGAAAAATGGAATTCTCAGAAAGAAAATGTAAATAAACTCTTCAAATCTCAGAAGTTTCAAGAAGCAATTGAAGAATTCGAGAAAATCATTAAAATTGTTCATCAGAAGTACTCTGAATACCAGGTGTTAACTGATAATCGACTTAGGGAGTTTATTGTTAAGGTACTCAATAATAAAGCTATTGCTTACTCGAAAATCAATGATTTTCATAGGTCTTCAAAAGAATGTCTCAAGGTTTTTTTGGTGGAGGCCAAGAACCCGAAAGCTGCTTATTGTCTGGGAAAAAATTTGAAAAGTCTTAAGTTTTTTGATTCTGCGAAAAAGTGGCTTTTGTTTAGTCTGAGCGTAAGTCCTTCAAAGGTTGTGCAGGATGAAATTGATGATATTGAAAAATCATTTATAGAACATGGAGGATTGGCTATTGAGAGTTGTGAATTAAGGAGTGAGCAAGAAAAAAATGATGATGGTTCAGAGATTGATATGATACAAAAAAATCATGTTGTTGGAAATGAAGAAAAAATAGAGGAAAATCAACTTGAAGATAATTTTAAAGAATATGAAGAAAAAAAGAAGGAAATATTTCAGTTTCATGACAAATCTGATGAAAAGGAAGGGAAAATAATTCATGAAAATAAAGTTGAAGTAAAAGAAATCATTGAAGATGATAACAAATTTGATAAAAAAGAGGAAGTATTTAATGAAGATAAAGTTAATCAAAAGGAGGAAATTTTTAATGAGGATAAATTTAATATTGAAAAAGAAAAAATAATTGAAAATGAAATCGAATCTGAAGAAAAAAAGAACCACAATGAAGATATTTCTAAGATTTCAAACGAAAATAAAGAACCCTTTTCCAATCAAACTAATTTAAAAGAGTTAAATTCACAAGAAATCAAAGATAAAGAACCAGAACCTAAACCTACCAATCCCGAAAAATTCCATCAACCCAACGAATCTTCTGAAATTCCTTCAAAACCCGAAGATCCAAAAAATCAACCTCAAGAAATATCAACTCTTCTATCCTCTCCCTCAAAATCTTCATCATCAGTCCCATCATCTCAAGCATCTCTAAAGCCCCTAGACCTCTCACTAGCAAAAAAACTAGCAACAGAAGAATACGAGTCTCACTTCCCAAAAGAAAACATAAAATACCTCCTCTCAAACCTCAGTTCAATAATCCAAAAAAAAGCCCTATCTTTCCACTTAAAAGTAAAAAAAAAATAGGAAATTCCATCTTCAATGTACTCTGCCCTCACCCCTCAATTATTTGAAATTTTTCCTTCACTGATAAGCGAACTACTCTTCATCCAGTCCTCATTCGAGCCTTGGGTGTCTTCTTTCTTTTCCTTCTCATTATCTGACCATAAAGTCTTGAAATTTCTGTCAAAAACTGATAAAAATCATCTTCAAGAAATTTTGGTTAGACTTGGAGATGAAGGTCTTTTGAAGCTGGTTAATAATTGAATGAATAATAGGAACATAGCTTTAACTGAATGGGAAATCGCTGGTGCAAGGATTGTTAATGAGAATATCTTTAGACTTGCTCGGAATGGAAGAGTTTTTGAGATTCAGGACTTGTTTCGTGGTGGAATCGACCCGGACTCGATGGACAAGAATGGAAATACGGTACTTATCATTGCTTGTCAGAATAATCATAAAGACTTGGCAAGGCTTTGCTTGCAGTTCAGGGCTGATGTGAATTGGAAGAATAATCTTGGAAAGAATGCTTTGGACTATGCTAGGCAGTATCGATATGATAGGCTTAGGGATTATTTGGTTAGGAAAGGAGCGGTGAGTAGTTAATAATGTTTGGAAATTAGGATTTCCTTTCCTGTTAATTTACACAAGATTAGTAGGAGACTGACAGGTGCCAGCCTCCGTCGCATTTGTGTTAAAGTTTTATTATAACTAATTATAAATGGATGAATTTTTAATGAACTCTCCTTTAGTAACCCGAAGAGGTACAGCCAACGGCTGGAGTTTCTCAAAAGAGCCACGTTTCAGATCAACTCGCCGTAGCTCCGACGTAGATTTCATGAACCCAAACTCAACATTAAGTCCCCGATCAACATCCTTAGGCTTTGGAAAGCGTTGGAACCCGGAAATCCGTTCATCCCAGGGAAAGCCATGTCCAGGTTCATACGAAATTCCAAGTTCATTCACATCCTCAATAGGTCCAAAGCTGGTAAAAACCTCAATCCAGCCTTTAGGTTCATTAAGACACTTAACTCCAGGCCCAGGGACTTATAATTCAGGGGCAGAGATTGGAAGAAACTCACCAAAATTTTCATTTAGAAGGAAAAATGACCTTCCGAAGAGAATTGAATTTCCTGCTCCAGATGCTTATAATCCGAAAAGGACTTTGACGGAGTTTTCTGCTTATAACTCGATCGGGTTCGGATATGGAATCCGGAATTTTCCTCCGATTGATAAAAGGGAAAGTCCTGGGCCTGGGTCGTATACTTTGAATTCTGAGTTTGATAGGTGCAGAAGGCCTTATTAGGGAATAAGGGTTAAGGATTTTTAAGTTATTTGGATACTAAGTTTAGGTTTTCATTGAAACTGGTTAGGGATTTATGAAGGTTTAGTTGAGAAGTTGAGGTTTTGGATGTTTTTTGAGGGAATCAAGATTTATTGCAGTTAATTGGAGTGATATTAAATGTCTTTGGTTTATTGAAGTAGGGAGTAAGTTGTGTAACTTTTATATATTCATTTTAATTATAGTAAATGATAGTCACTTTAAGATTATAAAATCGAAGATTGAGTGATTTTTTATTTAACCCTTCATTCGGATAATTTTGATAGGATTAGGAATTATATCTAAAAAAATAATGATTAACAATAAAAATGATTGCAAAGTTTAATTAGTTTATGAAATACTTAAGGATTATTCAACTCTAATATTACTGAAACTAGTGATGAAACAAAAAATATCAAACTCAAAAAAACCATCACTATTGATACTTGGTACATATAAGAAAAATCATAACGTGTAGAATTTGGGATAATTAGTCTGGCAGCTATGCAAAACAAAGGGATAAATGTAAGGCAGTCTAATATATTCATCATTCCTGCAAACTGGGTAACAAGACTTATATCATAAAAGAAAAAAGCGCATATTCCTGTAGATACTACGATTACTATCTTGAGCTTAAACTCCATTCCCTATGTTGCAATTACATATTCTTCATCATCATGATCTATTACTGCGACAGTGTTAGCAGCGAGACTGCTACAAATAATTGGATATGAGGAGGTAACATTTGCAGCAGGTAGTAGAACTACACAATATATTATAATATAGCACCACCATGGGCGATCATTATCAGAGTGTCCAGCAGTATATTCTCTCCAGTTAAGCAAAATCAACTTTTCCACATCATCCGCAGCATAATTAGCAAGGACACTAATACTTAAAATCAAAACATGGCTAATAATCCCAACAGAAGTAACAAGTTTTCCCAAGTTTTTTTCTTTATTTTCCATAAAACTAGCTGTAATCGGAATGGTGTTATGATACAGAGTAGCATTGAAAATAATTGAAAACAATCTTCCATACTGAGAAATATCAAAAGTTTCAGGAGACGCCTTCAAATCTGCATCATCATCAAATTCTTTACTGATGCAAATAGCAACAATAGAAGTAACAATCATAATAAGAAAAACGAGAAACCTCGCCGCACAAGCAAACGACTGCCAGGTTTTAGTATGAATGACATGAAAGAAGCAAAGTATAAGATTCAAAGCTATAAAAGCTCCAAGATAAATCCAATAACTAATTTTACATTCATTGAAAAACCCTTCATGATCATAAAGATTGCAAGTCTCTCTTGTGAATAAAGGAATGTTTGAAGCCATGCATGTCGCTAAAATAGAACAACTGGAAATCAACCCGAAAAACATGTGAATTATGTAAATAACGCAAAGAACATGACTTGCTGAAGAGCCCATAGTGTCTCTTACAATTTCACTAAACTCATACTTTTTGAGATCAGATTCAGAAGATTTCGATTCAAGAAGATTGTCTAATTCATCATTGCTTGAATCTTCAATTTGTTCTATGTAATGTTCTGATTTATTTTTTAGAATGTTGATAAAGGGGACTGGCCTTACTTTAGCCCCTCTCGCTTTTAACTCATTGATGTATCCAACTCGGCTCCATGCTTGAAGGACTTGAAATGAGAGAATTAAGGAGACAAGAAAAGAGGTTATTTGGATTAAGGATCCGAAGAAGATTCCAGCACGGCTGAAGGCATAGGGCACACTTAGGACTGAAACTCCTAGGGCTGAGTTTAGAGTGAATGCAAATGATATCCAAAAAGGCTGATTATCATTCCTTCTCATTATGTTCTATATATCCGTTTTCTAGTTTAGGATCTAAATAATTTTGGGGATATAACTTAGGTTAGAAATTTAAATTTTCAACTTAGATATGTAAAAATTAACCAAAAAAATCATTGTTTCAACTTGTAAATTAATGAGACTCTTGATTTCGATATTTCAAAAACAACTAAAATCTCAATAAAAAACTTTTGATTAATAGTGATTCCAATTTGTCAAAACAAACTAAAAAGTCACCTTGTCAACTTTTAATCAATTAGTCTCGAATCGAGTTCTAAAAATAACAAAAATTTATGGTCAAACTTAAAAATTAATTGAACTATCGATGCTGATACCTCAGAATTTAAGAAAAGAGTCATAGTTTAATCTTTTAAATAAATTCCTTATCTATTTTTTAAATCCCACTCCAATAAAGGATATATAAATAATTTTAGAGTTTTTAATGCTTAAAATATAATGAAATAAAGATTCCCAACATTTAAGTAAAATATCATCAACAAACAAAAATCTCATTTAAAAAAAAAAGAATAAAACTATTGTTTCCATAATGCACTTATAAATAGAATTTCTATTATTACATGTAAATTAAAATTAAGAGTCAATTTCATTCTTTTATGATTAATTTGGAATAAAGATGAATATCAGGTATACTAGAACTACAAAAACCAGAAAGAAACTAAAAATAACCATTCCAATCGAAATTTCATACATATAAGAAAAATCATACTGAGTACTACTCGGAATGATCAGTTTGGCCGCTACACAAAACAGAGGAACAAACAACAAGCAGTCTAAAATATTCATAACTCCAGCAAATTCCAAAATCAAACTAACATCATAAAACACAAACCCTGTTAAACCAGCACAAATAGCAAGACCTACTTTAATCCTTAACTCCCAATTCTACCTAAACAATACCGTTTCTTCCTGATTAAAATCAAAAACTCCTGTAATATTCCCAGCAAGACTAGCACAAGTAATAGGAAAAGAGGAGCTAACATCGATAGCAGGTAGCAAGATAACAACATAAATAATCAAATAGCACCACCAAGGCCTTTCATCATCTGAATGACCAGCAGAATACTTCCTCCAGTTAAGAATCACAAGTTTTTCCACATCATCAGCAGCATAGTTAACAATGATACTCGTAATTAAAAACAAGCAAAAACTAACAATCGAGACAGTAAAAACAAGTCTTGACAAGTTTTTTTCCTTTTTTTCCACAAAACTTGAAGTAAGAGGCAGGGTGTTCTGGTTAAGAGTCGCTAAAAAGATGATAGAAGTAACTTTTCCATAATATGAAATATTAAAAATCTCAGGAGAAGTCTCCAAATCTCCATCGTCGTCAAGTTTCGTATCAGTGCTAATTGCGACTATTGCAGAAACAATGATAATAGAAAAAACCAGAATTCTAGCAGTAAAAGCAATACACTGCCAAACCATCGTTTCAATTATATGAAAAAAGCAAAGAACTGTCATCAAACTAACAAAAAATGTTAGATAAATCCAATAATTTACTTTGCAATCATTAAAAAACCCTTCATGTTCATAGATATTACAAGTTTCTCTTGAAAAAAGAGGAACATTAGAGGTCAAACAAGTCGCAAAAATGGAAGAATAAGAGACCAACCCAAAAAAGAGATGAAATAAGAAAATAATGCATAAAACTCGACTTGCTGTTATTCCCATCGTGACTTTGACCATATCACAGAACTCGTATTTCATTACTTGCACAATCAAAGGCTTTGAATCTACCAAATTGTCAGATTCGTAGTTTTTTGACTCTTCATTATGCTTTATGTACTGTTTTTTCTTGTTTTTAATAATGTTCGTCAAAGGCACTGGCTTTATTCTCGCTCCTATCGACATCAACTCATAAATCTTCTCTACTCGACTCCAGGCTTGAAGCACTTGGAATGAAATTATCAAAGAAACAACAAAAGCTAATACTTGGACTATTGTTCCAAATAAAATTCCTCCACGGCTGAAGACAAATGGCATGTTTAAAACTGATGATCCTACTACGCTGTTCATTGTAAAAATAAAGGCGACCCAAAAAGGCTGAGTCTTTTGGGGTTCCATTTATACCAAAACGATAAGAAATTTGATTTCAGTTAGCTAAAAATGTCAAAATAAATCAATGGTTAAGTTTTGTTGTTTCGGCTCTGAGCCGGACCCGGTTCACATCCACGGTCATCTTCTTTCACCTCCAAGCCGATCCCTTCTCGCTTTTGTAGAGCTAGTCGGAGTCCCTCACGAATTTCACGTGATCGACTTAAACACAAAAGCTCACCTAACAGAAGCCTACGCAAAAATCAACCCATTCCAAGAAGTTCCAGCTTTAACGCACGGAAACTTCAACGCATGGGAGAGTGGTGCGATGGTGACTTACATAGCAGATTCCTTTAACGTGAACAGTCCCTGGTACCCAAAAGACATTCGTATCCGTGCAAGAATAAACTCTTATCTTCACTGGCATCACACGAACACCCGAGCTACAATCGTCGGTTATCTTGGTCCCAAGTTTTTCGGTCCCAAGTTCCAAGGAGCCCCTGAACTATCAGCCCATGATGAAATTCCTTTAAAGAAGAAACTTGACGGCTTCTTTGAAGACCTCATCTGGCTCATCAGGGAGACTGGATATGTTGCAAGGACTCGTCAGCCTACTATCGCTGATGTCTTCGCTTATAGTGAAATCGCCAGCTTGTGGTTCATTGGATTCGACATGGCTCAGTACCCCGAAGTCAAAGTCTGGTTTGACAAAATCGGAGCAAATAAGCCTGTCGCTCATGTTCATGAAACTTTGAGGAATATGGCGAATGGAATGGGAAGGAGATAGTTAAGTAGATTTTTTAAGTTGGGATTTTTGGATGGAGGGTTGAAGAATAGGGTGGATTGAATTTTGAAGATTTTAGAAGAATTTGGTATAAATTATGGAGTTCGGGTTTAATAAAAATGTGAAGAAAATTGTGAGGCCTGCTAATCACTTTGAAGGATTTAAGAAAAATTCTTGGGGTAAGAGTTGTGGTGAGGCTTCTGATGTTGTAGAAAGTGTTTCTTTTATACAGTTGGAGATCTGTGAAACTTGTTGTCTTGTGTTTAAAGATCTGGTGAGTCTTGGAATTCATAATGATAAGTTGCATAAGGTTTAGATTTAAGGACTTATAGCTAGTTAAATTAATTTATGAAAACTTTTGATCTATGATTTTACTTATATGGTCAGGGTCGTCTGACCTGTTGATCATCAGATGAATCATTTTTGCTTTCATGTGTTCTTGCTTAGCTAAAGACGCTTCAACTCTAACTTTTTGGTTCATTTTTTCTTTTGTTTCTTTCATGATCATGAACCTTCGATGATTTTCCAGGTATTTCTCTAGAAATTCATCTCTTTTCTTATCGTTTTCCTTTTTGATCCTCTTCTGGTTTTCTTTGGCATCTTCATCTTTCAAGATCTTCTTCAATGTTTTGAATTCTTTTTCTTTTGTCATTTCAGCGAGTTGACTCATAAGAACTTTTCTTTCATTAACACTTTTTGACTCAAGTCTTCCAACTCTTTTCCTCATTTTATCAAATTCTTCTTCAATATTATTTTGCACTTTTGAGTGAATTTGAGTCTTTTTCGCAATTTTTTTCATTTTGAAGTCATGAAGGAGTTGTTCTTTTTTACTTCTGTATTTCTGAAGACCTTGGTTTTTTTGCATGACACTTAAAAGCTTATTTTGTGTTTTCAGCTCATGGAAAGAAATTTGACTTTGAAGTCTTTGATGGACTTTTTCGTTGTGACCAGCTAATCTTTGAGTTATGTTTTTTATTGTTTGTTTGTAGAGGTCTTGGGACCTGTCGAGTTTTTCATGAATATTTTTAAGTTTTTCTTGTGAAAAACTGTCTTCTAAGTTCCTGCTAAGTGTTCGATTCAGTCTTCCTGAAGTATTTTTCGGAGTCAAATTACTCAGCCTCGAACTGACCCTCGAAAATTTTTCATTCCAATTCTTCGCTTTTTGTCTCTGACTATGTACAAGATCATTGATTCTTTTTTGCATATCATCTCTTTTCTTATTTTCAATTTCCTTCTTCCTTTCAATCTCATTTTTCCTTTTTTCTTCAATTTTTTCTTTTCTTTCCAGTTTTTGCATGCTAGAATTCAGAATTTTTCTTTTCCTATTCTCAATTTTAATCTGAGCCGACAAGTTCAGTCTAAATTTTTCTCTTGCTTTAGAAACCGAGCTTTCTTGACTGATACTTCGAAAAGAGTCTAAACTTTTTAACTTTTGATGATTATTTAAAAGTTTTTCTTTTTTTATCCAGTTTTTTATCTGTTTGGAAAGTTTTTGAACACGTTTCATGTGATGTTCATATCTCAACCTCTGAGCTTTGTCAGTTCCAGAGAAAAAACTGACATCTCTGAATATTTTTTACCTAAGCATTAAGTCCTCTGCATGAATTTCCAGGTGGTCCATGGCTTCTTGGACTTTAGAATCGTTAACATCAAGAGCAAATTCCATTAATAATAACTAGTTCATTAGACTGATCTTATAATTAGTGTCAGGAACAGGTTGAATCCATGCGAAATTCGAGTGATAATCCGATTTCCAGGTACTTTTCTCATCACCTACTTGAAAGTGACATTTATTCACTTTTCCTTTCTCAGTTTTTTCTCGCTCAGGACTGGCTTTCCAAGGAAATTCTTTTTGGACTTCAGATTTGGAAGGACTTGAATGATTTCCAAGTTTAAAGTGACTTTCATTCATAGTACGTGAAGAATGAGCAGGTTTTGATGGATTTGCAGGACCTTTGCCGTAGCTGCTGGAAATCGTTGAGTAGACTTTTCGGTCCTGGCCTAAAGTGAAGTGGTCGGTTTTCAGCATCTTTTCACATTCAGGGGATAAACGAGTTGGCGACTCGGTTATTGACTTGTGAACTGCTCGGGACTCTGTCAGGTAAAACGGCTTTGAAACTCCCAGGTTCACGTGTGAGATGTTTTGGGATTTTTGCTTTAAATCTAATGATTCTGAAGGGGATTGAGCACGGTTATTGTAGTTTGATGAATAGTTCGATGAGTAAATGTTTAAGTGATCTCCCATTGATATTGAATCGGATACTTGCTTTTTTATTATGCTTAGCTTTGAATGAACTGGGGAATGTTGGAATGAGGACTGGGAGTAGTTTAGAGGAGTTGAACCTAGCGCTAGGTGTGAGGATTTTAAATCGGATAAACGATTTGGAGAGAGAGAATTGGCTTCTGAGGGTTTTGGCTGGAATTTTAGGTTGTTTGTTGTGAGGAAGTCGATTGACTTTTCAGGATATTTGATACTTGAAATTTCATTGATTCGAATCGGTTTACTCGGAGTCTCAGTTTGAAAACTCTTATAATCATGAAAAGAAGTCGAAACATAAGGTCCTGGACTAGAACAATTATCCAAAGCTTTAACATACTTCATTTTAATTTCCCGAGCAGTAGGTACCTGAATTTCCTGAATTTCCTGAACCTCATTAAACCCTTCTCTAACCCCCTCAATTTTAAATTCACCAGACCGTTGATTTCCAATATCAAAGTTATGTTTCCTCATTTTCTTCATCATAAAATTCTGAGTTTGTCTTGAAAGTATCGGCAATTCAGCTTTATCAACTTTTCTAAAAGCATTTGAACTAGTCGTGACGTAAACTCCTGCAGCACTTTGCAATGAAATTGCAGGAGCAGGTTTGAAAGGACTGAGTCGAGGCTCTTCAGATATGGAGCGAAACTTCGAGTTGAACTCGCTGGTGAATCTTTCTTTTTTATCGTTTGACAGTTTTATGTGGGATAGATTCGATGTTGCCTTTGCCTGCTTGACTGAACCTTTTCTTCCTTTGAAGTCGGCGAAGTTGGTAGTTTTGTAATCGTTGGGGTCTTTTCCGAAGTGAAAGTGGGTGTTGCGGACTTCTTTTACTATTCTGGCTCGATGGTAACTGGGCAGGTAGGTTCCTTCCATATTCAGGATTATCGAAGTTGAGGAAAAGGTGGATTTAATGATAAAGACAAGAATTTGAAATAAGGATTTTTTTACAATTTGAATATTTACACAAGTAAAGTTTTACCAAGTTATAAACATTAATTAATAAATCTTTTCCTTTAATCCAATTAAGTATTAAATCTTTTCCTTTAATTCCAATTAACTAATAAGTCTTTTCCTTTAAATCCAATTAACTATTAAATCTTTTCCTTTAATTCCAACTATTCTAATAAAGACCCTCTCAAAAATGCATTCTTTTAAAGTTTCGTTAATAAAAGAACTCGGACGTGGAACCTCGGGAGTAGTCTACAAGGTTCAATCACACATCGACGGTTCATTCCGAGTAGTGAAAGCAATTGAGCTTTCAAATCTATCAATATCAAAGCAGCTGCAAGCGGAAAAAGAAGTTCAGATCTTGAAAAAAGTGGACCATGCCCACATAATCAAGTACTTCAACAGCATTTCAGAAAACAGCATCTTATACATCCTGATGGACTTCGCTTCAGGAGGCGACCTGCAGTCAGTGATCAGTTCACACAAGCAAAAACATCAGAACATCAGCGAAAACCAGGTCTGGGCCTGGGCTTACGAGCTTTGCCTTGCTATAAACTACCTGCACAGTCATAAAATCATGCATCGCGATATCAAATGTTTAAACATTTTCCTCGACAAGAACAACAGAATTAAACTTGGAGACTTAGGACTGAGTGAAATCATTCAAGAGCAAACGACTGAAAGTAGGTCAATAGGCACCCCGCTTTTTATGAGTCCTGAGCAGATAAGACGACAGCCTTATGGACTTAAAGTTGATATCTGGGCTCTGGGGTGCGTTATTTACAATGTCTGCACCTTTGAAGCCCCTTTCGCTGGTGATAATTTAATCACTCTTGGACATAACATCGCTAATTCTACACCTAAGGCACTGCCGCCAAGATATTCGCCGAGTTTGCAGAATTTTGTTAATTTGTTGCTGGAAAAAGACCAAAATATCAGGCCGAAGATTAAAGATGTTATTAAGTTTATACCTAATAGCGTCAAGGCTCGGTATAAACGGCCTAATGATGTCACTCATGCTGATGTCGTCACGAGTGTTGGAGCCTTGCCACTGTTGTCACCTGCAAAACATAGTAATAAAAGAACTGAACCTTGCAGAGCTTTCGCTGTTTCTTACAGAAAGTTTCAAATTGGAGAAAGTCCTGAAATTCCTAGAAGTATTTCAAGGAACTTGAATAATTCCAAGTCGAGAACTACTGTTTATGACCTTTACAATGTTTAGATTTTTAAGGTTCTGTTAAATTTTATGTTTTTTTATGAAACTAAATTACCAAATCTATTAATTTCTCCTGGAAGACCCTCCAATTCCATACCTTTCAACAACACTTCTTCCTTCTAAAAACTGAGTTTTAAACAAAACATTCGCATTTGTAAACATTCCTTCTTTTAAACTCACTACAATAAACTGACTTTGTGCAAAATGAGTTTTAAAGATCATGCCAATATTCTGAGTATGTGACATGTCAAGAGCCGCATCAATTTCATCTAAAATATAAATAGGGGCCGGGTTGACTTTAAGTAAAGCCAAAATAAAGCTAAGAGCTAAAAGTGACCTTTGCCCTCCACTGAGTTCCCCTAAGTTACTTTTCCAGTCCCCGTTAAATGCGACTTTCAGCTCAAGTCCAGTCAACTCGTCGACGTCTTCAAGCCTTGCAGTGGCTCCAGGTAACAACATTGAATAAATTTCTCCTAAGTTCGCATCGACTTTCATCCAAGTGTCTTTAATACAGCCGAGTTTTTTACTGTCAAGGTCAACGATTATCTCGTATAACTTTTGTTTGTCTTGTGAGACAATGTCACGTTTGGCTTTTAATGACTCGTAACGCTTGTGGTGGTCTTCTAAGGTACTTGAAACTTTTTTATTTACTCTCTTGCTCAGCCTGTCACGCTCTGTTGAAAGAATTTCGAGTCTTTCATGTTCTCGCGCTTTGTCGAAGTTTAGGATTTCGGGTTCCATTTGGGCGATGTAAGGGTGGTTTGATTCGAGGTCTTCTAGAAGTTTTAGGTGCTTGTCGGAATCTTGCATCATTTCTCTTTGTTGCTGGGCTACTGTGGTTTTTGATTTTAGGACTTCTTCTTTTTCGGAGAGAGAGGATTTTAGGTTACGCTCAATCTCTGCAAGTTCAACCTGGAACCTAGACTGATCACGAGCCTTAGACTCATATTTAACTTCAGCCCTGCGCATTTCATCATTAAGTTTAACAAGATTTTCATTAAAATTCATAATTTTACTTTTCTGCGACTCCAACCTATTCAAAAGCTCAGAACGTTTATTATCATTCTCCTGTATCTCTTTAATAGCAGATTCAGTTCTACATTCAATGGCATTAATATCTTGCTGAGCTTTTTTAACAGCATCAGTTGATTTTTTCAAGTCATTTTCAGCTTTTTCAATAGTTTTTCTGAAAGCATCTTTAGGATTAGCAGAGCTTTGACGTTCTTTAAGTTCTTTTTCAATATCCTTTGCTGATTTTATGAGTTGTTTTATTTCACCTTGTGAAATAGCGAGATTATGTTCAATATCTTCAATTTCCTTTTGAAGTTTCGAGCTAGACGAGTCCTGTTTCGCTTTTAACCTCGAGTTTTTGATATTTTTTTTAATTTCCAGTTCATTTTTCAAGTTAAGAAAAGATTCATTTAAATATTCAGCTTCCCTGAGTTGTTTCTTGAGACTTTCCAGCTTCTGCATGTTGACATTCACGAAATCTTCACATTTTTTAAAGTCCTTCGCTTCAGAGAAGAACTTACTAGCAGCAGCTTCTCCTCCACTCATGATTCCATCAGGGTTATAAGAGTCTCCTTCAAGTGTAATGGCCCGTCGCTTGTAATTCGGGTCATACGCGATCTTTTCAGCGATTTCTTTCGTTTCACAAATAAAAAAATTCCCAAAGACAAAAGCGACAGTATTTTTCACCTCATTCGAACATTCAATGACGTCAAGGGCAAGAACTGCTTTTCTTCCAAAAGCTTTATAAATCGCTTGTTTTTTAACTTCAGGGCAAATATTCGCATTTGTTTTGTTTATGGGTAAAATCGAGACATTTCCAAAGCTTTTCTTGGTGAGCAAAAGGCCTCCAGTGATATCAGTATCAACAACGACACTGAAAAGTCTTGCCCCGGCGCCAGCTTCAAGGGCTTTCGCGTATTTCGGGTCATTTAGTCTTATCAGACTGATCATTCGGCCCTTGACACGTGAACGGTCGAAGTTCGGCTCTGGGTTCTGATAGTTGCAGGCGAACTTGTTTTGGTCGAATCTCGTCATTTCTGACCTTTTTTCTTGAATGCTTTGAGAAATTTCGTTCAATTCTGATTTTAATTGGGCTTCTTCTACTGGGGAAAGGGGTTTGAATCCTTTGAGTTTGTTTTCGAGGATGGAGATTTCTTGATCGATTGAGGAAAAATCGAAGTTTTCTCGAGATTTCGCATCTTCTAGTTCTTTTTTACGGGTTTGGATGCGCTTTTGGTCAGTTTCTATTTTTTTTTGAAGCATTTTCTCGTCTTCTTTGAGATTTTCTAATTTTCGAGCGAGGTCTAAACGTCGAGTTTTTAAAAAGTCTTCGCTGTTGTCACCTCCTCGTTCAAATTCAGCGAGTTTTCCTTTAAGAACTTCGAGATTTTGCTTGTTTTCAGCTTGTTGGTCTTTAAGTTTGAGGAGGTTTTCATTGAGTCTGTGAATTTCAGCTTGTCCTCTGTCGTTAGTGATGCGAAGCTCTTCAGTATCATTGACAAGTTTTTGAATTTCATTATCGCATTCAATGTTTTCATTTGCAACAGAGGTGACTTGCTGTTCTACTTTAAATATTTCATTTTTAAGTGATTCCAGTCTTTTTTTATCCTCTTCAGGTAGAAGATTCTGAGCCTTTGCAACGATTTCCTGTTTTTCCCTGTCTAAAGTTCTAATCTCAGCTTCACAACTTCTAAGCTTTTCCTCAAATTCTTTCAGTCTTTCTTTATACTTGACTTGAAGTTGTTCAGCATTTTGAATCATTTCTCGAAGTTCATAGTACTGTGCAGCTTTCACTTTTTTTTCAAGTGCTTCACATTGTTCACACTTTTCCCGATACGCGATATATTCAGCGTTTTCCTTTTCCAGTTGTTTCATGATAGGAATGACTTCATTTGTAAGAATATTATCAATATCAATCAATTTAGATTCCTTTTTTTCCAGAAGTTTCGTTGTTTTTTTTCTTATCTCTTCATAAGCGTTAGTCCCTGCAGTTTCTTGCACAAGGCTCATGATTTCATTCGGCTTCATGTTGATAACTTGGGTGATTCTTCCTTGCATGATGAGGAAATTCGCGTTGTTCACATTAAGGCCTGACATTTGAAAGAGCTGTAGGACTTTATCGTTGTTGACTGTAGACCCGTTGATTGTGCATTTCGTGTTTCCACCCACTGCGTACTCTCTTCTCACTGAGATCTGGTCAAATTTTTTGTAGGCCTCGTGACAGCGGGCTTTGTCTCTGTTGTCGAAAAGAATCGTCACGTTTGCCTTTGAGATTCCTGCCTGGCCGTTCTTGTAAATGTATTCTTGCTTTGTTGTCACTCGCACTTGTGACAAGCATGATATTCCTAATACGAAACAAATCGCGTCTAAAATGTTGGATTTGCCAGAACCGTTGAAACCTGTAATCGCGTTGAAGTGCTCGTCGAAATCGGAGATCACTGTTCTTGAGGCGTAGGATTTGAACCCTTCTAATACTATCTCGAGTATTCTCATTTTTATTGGCGGGATTGACCTGGCGGGTCTTTTGGGATCTTTTTGGATTGATGAGGATTTTTTTGGAGTTTTGGGAAATATGGCTGGGATTTGGTTGAGACTTTTTCAGGTTTGGAACTGGTTTGAGGATTAAGGGGTATTAATGGTGTTTGGAGCTTTTTTATTTGGGATTTTTGGATCATATTTAATGGATATTGCAGTGGTGGTGGTAATTGACTGGTTAATGCGGAATATAATTTTATTGATGTTGATGAAGTTTGTGAAAAATACATTTGGGATAAGGCTATATGTAAATGAATTGTTACTAAAACAAGTGCAGGAAATGATAATGGATTTGAATTTTATGAGGATTACTTTTCTTATGATGTTGGAGTTTTCCAAATCAACTCAGTTAATTGGAGAAAAAATTCTAATAAGCCTCCTGTGATGTGACTGAAAACTTGAACTGGGCTATCCAGATATACAAGAACGGAAATAACTCATTTAAATTTTGAACGACTAACTCACTGTGAATTGAATAAAGCAGGTCAATCATTTTAAACTGTTCTTACTATTCTACTTAATTTAAATCGCCAACTGAATATCTATTAATCCTGATTTTACTAGAAATAAAAATATTTTCAGTTATCCAGACTTCTAAAATATTCCAAATCTCTGGAAAACTCTTTGAATCCATTCTTATCAATGAATATCAACATAATTCTCTTAAAAAACTCTTTTAAATAACTTTCAAAAAAATTTCAATACCAAACAACTCTATTACCTATCTACCTCTTAAGTGTTCCTAAGTACTTCTCATAACTCGACACAATTATAGGAAACGTCTCTGAGTTCAGAGTCGTAATATCAGCTAAAGCCGCAGTGATCACATAAGGGTCCATATTACTAGCAGGTCTTCTATCCTCCAGATACCCTTTTTGATTTTTCTCAGTAGTCCTCGGAATCCTAATAGAAGCCCCTCGATTGGCGACTCCAAAAGAAAACACTCTAAGATCAGAAGTTTCACATTTTCCACTAAGTCTTTTTTCATTATCAACTCCTGTAATCTTAATATACTGAAGATGTGCATCTTCAAGTTTACTCATCATATCTAAAATAACCTGCATGCCTCCATCATTCCTAGTTCCTTCAGTACTATAATTTGTGTGACACCCAGAGCCATTCCAATCATTTGACATGACAGGTTTCGGGTCCCAACAAATGGTGACCCCGAACAACTCCGCACATCTCAGCAGCAAGTACCTGGCCATCCACATCTCATCACCCGAAGTGATCCCTTCACAAGGGCCTACCTGGAACTCCCATTGTCCTGGCATGACTTCTGCATTAGTTCCACTAATTTTAATGCCACAATGAAGACAAGCCCTAAGATGAGCGTCCATGATTTGCCTTCCAACAATCACATCACTTCCAACTCCACAGTAATAAGGTCCTTGAGGTTTAGGGTACCCGCCTTCAGGGAATCCGAGTGGCCAATTGACATTTTTCCTATATAAAATGTATTCTTGTTCAATGCCGAACCAGGGCTTTTCAGCAGCGCATTTTTTGAATACTTCATCTGCGTAAACTCGGAAGTTTGAGTCGGTTCTGGTGCCGTCTGGGTAAAAAGTGTCGCACCAGACCAAAACGTGTTTTCCTAGTCGGAATGGGTCGGGAAAGACTCGTCGAGGCTTTATTATCACTTCACTGTCGTGACCTGATGCTTGGTTCGTCGAGGATCCGTCAAAGTTCCACTCGGGCAGGTCGTCTAAGTCTTGGGTTTCTGGAAGTGTCATGCATTTCGACCTGATGTCTAAAAGGTTTCCGCCGAGCCAGATGTATTCAACGATTATTCTTCCTGAAGTGTTTCGTGATGAGAAGTCTATCACTGCTGATGAAAGCTCGTCCATTTATTTAGTATAAAATGTCAGTGAGATAATTAACTTGCGATGTTTGGAATACGATTTGATTTGGGTTTAGAAAAGATTTTTTTTTGGGTAAAGAAGGAATTTCTTGAAGGTTTCAGGTTTTTTTGGGGATTTTAGAGGATTTTTTTAGAGAATTTGATTATATTGATGTTTGAATTTAAAGAGGACCATTTATATAATATTAACCATTTGATTAGTGCTTTAAAATTTAAATAAATCGATATGGAGAATGGATGGATTCATTGGAGATTGATCTTGTCAAGGTAGGGAAATTTTTTAGGTTTTTTTAGGATTTAGAGTTATTTAGATGATTTGTTTTTGATTGTAAAAGTTTGATTTGGATTGGGGTTAAGGAGCAGGGATATGGTTTCAGGCGAATATTTTAAGTTCTTGAGTACCTTAATACGTAAAACTCATCAAAGATCAGTGTAAGATGATATTTTAAATCATGTTAGCTTACATGATAAGTTCAAGGAATTCTCGTATAATAGAATTATTTAAGAATTAATCATCGTCTTTTCAAGTTCTTTTCTAAACCCTAAATCAGCAGCAGGATATTAAATAGACTAGTTAAAAATTACTATCTTTATTTTAAAAAACTTGCTCTCAAGCGATACCTAAAAACTAGTTAAAAATTACTATCTTTATTTTATAAAAACAGGCCAACAAACAATACCTAATATTCATTAATTTTTACTCCAAAAACATCATTCATTCGATATTGGAATAGCTAATCGAAATTCTAAAAAACCATAAAAATTGACAAAAAAACAAATCTTTTTCCTCTTAAACCTTTTTAATCCATCACTGTAAAGTATCAACAATCAAAGCCCTCAAAACAATACCATTCCCATAATATAAATTTAAACATCTAGTTACACCTACTGAAAACTGAGAGCTTCCATTCTCGTCAATCGTCTACCCCTTGAAATATCTCTAACATCACTTCCATTAATCTGAGCACTTTTCAAGCAATTCTGTCTTTTCAGCAATTTATTAATCTCCTCCTGTTTCTTATACTTGAGTTTTTTATACTTCTCAGAATTCTTCGAGTCGCCGATTTCACTAGCAAAGGCGCTTAAAACTTTATTTCCCTTTTCCTTAGTTCCATGATTTTTCCCCAAGTAGCTCTGCAGCATGAGCTCTCTTCTCCTGCCTGACAAAAGTAGCTGAAAAGGAAGGTTTTCAAAATTATTAAAAATTTTGCCATCAGTCAAGTCTTTGAAGAACTGAATCAAGGTGTTTTCGCCTTCCTTGTCCCTTGCGTTTCGGATCACATTCAAAAACTCTTCAAATTCAATGATTCCTGACTTGTCGTTATCAACTTTATTGACCAGGACTTGGACCTGGTCCCTTGAGTCGACAAGGCCCAGGGCAAGAAGAGGCTCGTAAAGCTCGTCAACGTCTAAAGCACCGGAATGGTCTTTGTCGAGTTCTTTGAAGACTTTTTTTAGTTTGGAGCGCTGGGCGTTGTCGAAGTCGATGTACTGCCCTTTACCTCTTCTTTTCATCCATTCTCGGTTGTCATGCTGTTGAAGTTTTTGAATGTTTTCCTCGTATTTCAACTTTTTCAGATGAGGTAGACGGAGTGAGTGAGATTCTTTGGTAGGGTTGTAGTAGAGGCCCATTATTATCAAGATGTTGACTGAATTTTAATGTTTTTGAATTGCTGATGTAAAGAAATGGAAGAAAATGTGGGTTTCTTGAATTTTTTTAAGATTTTCTGTGAAGGTTTTAGGGTTTATTTAAAATTTGTACTTTTTTAATTATGAAGAATGTTTATTTTGTAGGATTAGTTATTATTAGGCAGGTTTTAGTTAGTTTTAAGGGATTTGAAGTACTTTCTTCGAATAAAAGTCTTTTTCGTACTTGGGCTGATTATTTCAATTCTGGAGTCTATCTCGGAAATGGCTGACTCAAATGGAAAATTAGAAGGAATCGAAAATCGCTGACTGGATTCAACGATACTATTTGGAGCTGAATGATTGACAAACGATTCGATTTTTTCGATTTCTTCAATGATTTTCTCGAGGTTATTAAAAGACTTTGACTTTAAGATATAATTGTCAAGAACGAAAAGTAAATCTCGAGCTTCTTCTAGAAGATTGTTTATTTTATATTCCTGAACTTTCGATGATAAGGCTTTTTGCCTGCTCCTGGAGTAAATATTTGCTTCATATTCTTGTCTTGACTTGTTCAATAATAGGTTCAAACTTAAGATTAGGGCGACTATTCTTGAACTTAACTCGCTTACTGAGTCTAAATTCACGTTTTCCTCTGTTGAAAATGAAGAAACTTTGGCTTGTTTGCAGAGACACTTCCCCATACTGGCTTAAAATGACAATAAATCAATAATGCAATTAAAACTGAATAGTTGTTTTACTTTAAACAAATTTAGGCTTGTGATTAGGTTTAAGAGATGGGATTTTTCTGAGGTTAGATTCGATTTAATATTTCAGGAAAATAGACATTGTTGAATATTAAAATCTTTTCAAGTTTCGAAATTTTCAAGTGGAGTAAGACTAACTTAAATATTTAATATTTATTTAAAACAGATAAATTTATTATTACATTTACCATATTTCTTCAGCTTAATGTTTCAATATCTTTAATTTATCCAAAATTTTCGAGTCACTTTGAGCAATTTCGATTTCCTTTCTGATACTTTCATAACTCTGAAGTAGGGCAACTGCTTCTTTATCTTCTAAAGTCAACTTTTCAGTAGTCTCAAAATGATTTATCCATTTTTCAGTGTTTTTTATATTAACTTCAATACTTTCAAGTTTTTCTTTACACGAAATTTTCTTCGATTTTCCTGAAATTTTTTTTAGTCCTGTGATAGCTTCTTGCAAATTTTTTAGCTTTTCATGAAGCAAAAGTTCAGTCATTTTCAGTTCTACAGCAAGACTGACATTCCGATTATTGATCCCAAATCTGATTTTTCTCTGATACCTATGAATCAAAGTTCCTACTCTCAAAATGAGTGAAATTAACTTAGGCTTGACCGGTAAAGAGTCATCAATATCAGTTAAAGAGTTGGAATAGTTAGTAACAAGGCTTTTCTTTTTCGAAATGCAAGCTCCCATTTATATAATTGGCAGAAACTAGTAAAAATCGTTCATCAATAAATAATAAAAACCCAAAATCCTAATCTTATCTTATAACTTTACGATTGTCATTATCTCGAACTATGAATGGCTTGAATCACTTGCTCCACAGTCAACTGAGTTTCAACTTCCACAATTTTGCATCTTGACTTCTGCGTTCCGGGCTTGACACTCACATCGCGTTTCTTGACTCCAGGCAAGAGACTTGCCAAAAAACTGCAAAGTTCTTTGTTCGCTTCTCCATCATGGGGAGGTGCAGCGATTTGTATTCCAATGAACTCCGAGTTGACATCAGTGACTTGAGAGTTCCTGGCATTAGGTTTCGCCTGTACAGGAATGACGATAAAATTTCCTCTTCGATGAATGCACGAAGTGGCCTGCATTCTTTTAATAATAATCGCGATCATACAGTTATTATTAATTATCATACATAATACCTCTGCGTGCTTTTCAACAGCTTATTTTCCAGTTCTTCCATCTTGCTCTGAAGCTCTGAACGATTCGAGTTCAGGGTGTTAATCCTGGCCTTGATGTCCGCGATGGAAGTCTTCAGATTTCGCTGCATTGAAAAAGAGTTTTCCTGTCCTCGGAAAGTCGGAATCGGGACTTCTTCCTCGCCTTCCAGGTCAAACTTCAAGGAACTTAATTTTGGGTCGTTTCTTTCTGTTGAAGACTTTTTTTCGTCGATGAGTTTTAATAACTCGCTTTCAGATCTCGAGACTTTTAACTGGTTGTTGATCTGCTGGTGACGATCTATTGACTTGTCAAGACTTTTGTCGAAACTTGGAGATTGAGGAACGTAAAGACCTGAACCTTCAGGGGAAAAATTTGGCTTATTTGGAGATTTTTTTGAGATTTCTTGAAGGACTGACTCGTTTTTCGCTTTAAGTCCTTGAAACTCGCTGAGGATGTTGATGCAAGATGAACAAGGTTCTTTTTTTTCGATTTTTAGTCGAAGTGCTTTGTTTTCGTTTTTTAGTCTCAGAACCTCTGCCTCTTTATCTCTGATGATTTGAAGTAGTTTAGCTTCATTTCTTGTGTGAATGATTTCTAGTTCTTCTCGTTTAGTTCTTTCACTTTCAAAGGTTTTCATCATATTTCCACATTTTTCCTCCATTTCATAATAAAGCTTTTTATATTCCTCGTTTTTCACCCGTGAGTCCTTCTCGACCTGCAGTTGTTTTTCCGTTTGAGAAAGCAGCAGGTTCATTTTTTTAAGTGCATTTTCATACAAGTTCTCATCAATTTCATTCCTTTCACTACTCCAGAACTGCTCTCGATTAGTTTTCCCTTCTTTTTTCCTTTTCGAGTCCATCTCACTAGCCCTCAAATCTTTTCTTTCTGACTTCTGCGGACTTTTCAAGTCATCGCCAAGGGCGATGACAAAGTCAAGTCCACACGCGACCTGTTTGACTCTTTTATTTTTCAAGGTCTCGACCAAGAAAATGCCTTGTCTTTCACAAGAGTCTCCTACTCCAAGTTGCCCCAGTTTATTTTCGCCCATGGTCCAAAGACTTGAAGTCCTGGTCAAAGCTGCGAAGAAGTTAAGTCCAATAGTCACTTCTTTAATATCTTTCGGACAACCCCGTACTTTTTTCGGTGACAGGTTCGAATCGCCCCATACGAACAAGGTGCCGTCTTCGCTGATACATGCTGCGAGGCCTGAAGCTGCGACTTTTTGAATGAAAATTCCTTCAAGTGACTTGATTCTTTTCGGAGTTGACAAGTCGAGACTATTGCCATGTCCCAGCTGGCCTTTGCCGTTATTTCCACAAGAGAAGACCTGGCCACTGTTGTTAAGAAAAAGAGTAAAGTCGATTCCGCAGGCGACTTCTTTGATGTCGAAGACGGAGGCGCGAGCAGGTCTTTCTTGAGTATCACGAGAGCCGGTTCCAAGTTGTCCTGCGCTGCCGGAGCCCCAGGTCATGCAGAGCTTTTCCTTGTTGTTGATGCAGACGATGGCGGAGTGGCTTTGGCCGCAACTGACCTGAATGACGAAAGTCAAGTCGAGGTCGAGTTTGCAAGGCGCCCAGCGAGTGACGAGGTCGCCGTGTCCGAGCATGGCGCCCTTGCCCCAGGTGTAAAGGTCTCCTTCGTGAGTGACTGCTGCAGTGTGGAAGGCTCCGCAACTCAGTTGAGTCACTTTCACTCCTGAAAGAGACTCGACGAGTAAAGGGTAGGAACTGTTTACTATCAACTTGTCATTGATTCCTAAACGACCGTCAGCGTTGCTGCCCATTGTGTAGACGTAGTGCTGACTTGATAAAAAGGCTGAATGCTCCTGACCACATGAGACTTGCTGGATTATCACCCCGAATGAACAGATTCGGGGGATTGGGTAGTGACTGGAATTCGACTCTAAACCCATCTGGCCGTAGGAGTTGCTTCCCCAAGTGTAAACTTCGGTGTAAGGATCCATTTAACGATAATATTTAGAATTTCATTCAAGTTTTAACTTTTATTTGGCCTTTGAACGGCGGATTTCACAGGTTTTAAGAGAATAAAGGTTTAAATCTGGATTTTTTAAAAGAGAAAATTTTAACTCAGGTTTAAATTATTACTCTTTATAAACATTCGCAACACCTGGGGTCTTGTTCGTCTTCTTTAAAGAAAGGTTCGCTCATGATGAGCTGTGTCTGTCCATTACAAGGACAACATTCAATATCATCATTGCAATGTGGATTTTCACAGACTAGTTCACAAACAGGTTCAGGACAATCACTCGGCTTGCTGCACTTCCAGTCACAACTGGGCTCGTCACAAACAATTCCACAGCTCGGAGGCGGGGGCTGGCAAATATTGATACAATGAGGAGCAGTGCAAACGGCTTGACACTCACTGCAGGCAGAGTCTTGACAAGTCGCTCCTGGACATTTTATGGAGCATTCAGGCTTTTCACATTTGATTTCGCATCGATCACTCACTGGCTCCTCACAAACTGTCCTGCAAGAAGGAGGAGAACAGATAGGTTCACAGATGGCAGGGCAGGATGGGTCGCTGCAGACCCAGGAGCACTCTGGGTGGCACGTTGGAGGACTGAGCATCGACGCAAAGACGACTTCCGTTAAGTAAAATATTTGAAAAACCATTTATTTACTCTCACTTATGATTCTTTATCGCGTCCTGGATTTTAGAAAGAGTCTCTTCAATAACTCTGTTCTGCTGAATGATCTTTTTTGACAGTTGGTCGTTTATAGTCAGCAGCTCCTCTATGGTCGCCTCGTTGGGGTCGTCGCATGGCAGAGGTGGCATGTTTTCCAGAGTTCCTAGAACTTCATCTAGATTCGTCCGAAATTTGATATGGCCGCATTTCTCGTCGCAGGGGCTCGGGTTGAAATCGAACACGCACATTGATTATTATATTAAATGGTTTCAAGGTGCTTTTAGATCTGGTAGAATAAGAGATGGGTTATCATTTATTGGGATTATTGAAAGTTTGATGATGTTTTCGGCTTTGTTGAATGTTAGTTGTTGGGTTGAAGGAAGAGATTTTTAAGGTTTTTTGGAAAGGAAGAATTTAGGTTTATTAGTTATTTTAATTACTGAGATAAGTTGAAGATTTGATATTACTGCAATTTAGGATTATTTATTTGTGAGATCTTGTTTGGTTCTCATGGAATCTGAAGAAGTCCCTGACCTTAGCAAAGAGATCTTCGTTTGGCTTTGCAATATTCCTCATCATCCAGGAAGGTCGTTTATCGAAGCAAGAGCTGTACCTTTGATCAACCAGTAAAACAACAGCATAATCAAGTCGATGACGAATAGCCCTGCCGATAGACTGATTAATAGCTTTATGACAGCTACTTTCATAAAACATTCTGCCATTAAATTCCCTGTTATTCGAGTCCAAATATCTCATCCTCTCCTGGATTTCGACATCATTTCTATTCAAATACGGAAGTCCAATCATGATCACACACCTTCCAAGTCGATCACTGAAGTTGATCCCTTCACTCAACTTCCCCCGAACAACGGCGAAAAGAATTCCTCCAAAGTTTTCAGCAGCTCTACAAAAATTTTCAAGTAAATTTTCGTCTTTATTATCAAAAAAAACTTTCTTTTTTTTTGAGATTTTTTCAGCAGTGCCACTTTTTTCTAAGGAATTTTTGAGTTTTGTGAGAAAAAAGTAAGATGGGACGAAAACCACGATGCCGTTTGGGACGTTTAGACAGACTTGGAGTAGTAGTTTGTGAAGATCTTCAGTCATTTTACTGTTGTCTCTGTTTTCGTAAGTGAATTTCAGCTCGAGTCCGCTTTCTCCTCTGCCCACAACTGCCATTAGAAGGTTATCGGGACTGATGATGTGGCTGCAGGAAAAGAGCTTGATTCGGTTGTTGGGGATTTCAGAAAAGAGTTCTAAGTATTCAGCTCTAGGCTCCATTGTTCCACCTGCAAGGATTAAACATTTTGTTAGTTCGGTCAGTTCAGCGAATTTACGTTTTGGGTTCATTAGGTAGTATCTTAGGCTTTGTTCTTCGTTTTGGTTTATGAAGATCTTTCCTGCACTGATGTCGTCTGATAGAGCTCTCAGGAATTCGAATGCTGAGTTTATGCCGATTACACTTCCACGATTCCCTGACTTCTCATTCTGCCCCACAACTTTCCTACTAAACTCAAATTCTTCACAAAATGCTAAAATCTTGTAAAAGTCAAATTTTTCCGTTTTGGTATCAATAAGAAACTCTCCAATATTAATAGACCCAGCACTATTTCCTCTATTTTTCATAAAATTCAAAAAAGCGGTAAGAATCTGAATAATATGTTCAAAATAAAGAGCAGAGTGAGCTCCTACTTTTTTAGCAAATCTTTTATGATACAAGATAATCGCATTCAAGGCAGCTTCAATCTGAGCTTTAGTGACAGAAGCAGAGTAACAATCAATCATAGCTTCAATAATATTATGCGCTTCATCAATAATCAAAATACAATTTTCTAAATTCAGTCCAATAGAGTCCCTATTCCTTTTGTTTAAAATTAACGTGTAAGGTGCCAGAATAACCTCTGCAGGGTTAATAGCATTTCGAGTGGCATAATAAGGACAAGCCGAGTGAGCCTTTCCATAACTCACAAGGTCTTCAATATCACAGCAGGTGTCTAAAACATGTGATCGAAGCCTAGAGGCAGATTTATAATAAAGACAATCCCCTGGACTAGTCGGGTCAATCAGTTCCTTGCATTGATGGTCGAGCATTGACCGGGACTTCAAATTCATCAAGTCCTGATTAACGCAGAGTTGATTTCTCGAGCCAAGTCTAACAACTTTCATAGAATTTTTCCATTTGGTTTTTTTTATTTCATTTAAAAACTGGTCAAGTTGTGTGTGAGTCCTGCTGATGTAAACGATTTTCTGCTCGACAGTCGCATGTCTCTGTGCTTTTGTTTCTTCTAAATTGGTGATGTCGCCTAAAGGCTCCAGTTTCGGTTCTTTGATCTGGTTGACCCAGTCAAGGTCACCTTTGAATTCCTCTTCTTTTTTATCAGAGTTGTCCTTGAGCCATTGAAAGCTGCTGCAAATGAGACTCAGGCTTTTTCCGGTTCCTGTCGGGCTTTCGAAGATGCCTACCTTGCAATTCGAGAGACATTCGTAGAGATTTGTCATGAAATCTTGTTGGACTTCGTATGGCGGGACTGGAAAATTGAAATTTCGATCCATTTATTACCTGGATACAAGAATCTTATTAGTGTAAAGTGAGGAACATTTCTCTCGTGATCACTCCTGTCAAACGCCCTCGACTGACCACGTAGATATGTCCTAGATTGAGCACCACGAAGAGGTAGTGAAGTTTTACCATTGAAGCATCGTCACTCATGTTAAATGGTGACAAGTCTACGTCAACTGAACATTTAAGAATCACGTTGGTTCTCCAGAGTTTTTCTAGATCTGACTCCATACTTGAACTATGAGAGCAGAATTTCATCAGTTCTTTCTGGCACTTTAACCAGTCAAGCACCTCGTTTTCATCCTTGACGAGTTCATGAAGCATCTTGAAATAATTATCATAAGTCGCTCGATTGACGAGTCCTTCTCTGATTTTTTTATATTCTCCAAAGACATACTCTATCAAATTCTTAAGAGTCACTTCTCCAATAAGAAACCCTGAGTCATCAACAACAGGTATACAGTACAAATTAGTAGCATTATCAACAATCGCTCTCCAGACATTCCTTATCGAAGTGACATTATGCAAACAAATATCAACATTCGCAGCAACATCTTTCGCTTTTTTCATGTAAAGTTCATTAGTCCTTAAAGTAGGCATATAAGGAATTTTCTTCAAAGTGATGAGAAGGTCATAAATGCTTGAAGAAAACGAGACAGTTACTGCATAACTGGCGAGAACAGCTACAAGCATGAAAGGCAAATAGTTGATTTGCCCTGATAGTTCAAAAACGATAACAGCGACAGAGATGGTGTGAGTGACAGAAGAGGCCAAACACGCAGCTCCAACAAGAGCGTAGACCCCAGGGTGGGTAGAAAAGAACAGGTAATGACAGAGTTCTCCGTAAAGCCTTCCCAACACAGAGCCCAATGCGAAGATGGGTGTAAAGACTCCGCAAGGTATCGGGCAGGTGATGCTCATGATCGTCATGAAGAACTTGCCGATAGAGTAAACAATCAGCTTCCAAATGGCCCCGTCTCCGAGACTTGCCCCAAGTGGTTCAGGTTTGAACATGAAAGTGATTATTCCTCGATCGCCCACTAGAAAGATGCTGAAAATAAAAATCGTGACTGAGCAGATGCTGCAGGCGATCAGGGTGTAAGTGTATCGTTG
>RSEH01000160.1:0-110752 GCA_006503475.1 Stentor roeselii | reverse complement strand
TGATTTTTAAAAACAGTTCTGCAATATTCACAAAAGTCTTGATTGCATTCTTTGAAAAACTGACTTCCATTAAAGTTGATGTTAACAAAAAATACTTTCCTGTGTTTTGGAATTATCGAAATTTTATTTTTAAAATAAATGACAGGTCTATTGCCTTGAGGAAGATCTCCAACTACCCAGAGTTCTTGTAACTCAAGTTTTATTTTAAAGTTAAGAATTGTGTTTATATCGACAATAGGACTAAGTAGTTTATTTGTAAAGAGGAGGTCATTGATTTCTGATTGGATTAATATTTTAGAATAAATGGCAGTTGCTGAGTTTAGAGCGAAATAAAGGTTGTTTATTGGGTTTTCTTTTGTGCCTAGACCAAATTTTTTATCTTCGTATTGTTTGCTGGTGTTTACGAAAAGCTCGAAGTATTTATATGGGGAATAATTAATTGGATCTTGAATACACCATTTGGATGGTCCATTTCCGAAAATATTCGCGAGTTTTGGACTTTCTTTGAATCCTAAAGGGCATTCATTGAAACCTGAAACACAAATATCTTTAATCATCATGTCTTTACATATATAACACTTTTTTTCATTTCCCCTTAAGCAGTTCTTTGGTAATTTTTCATAGGATCCTGCGCAAAAAAGGCATCTTTCGTTGTAGTAATCATGGTCTCTATGGCAAGTTAGGGTTCCTTCGACCATTTTAGACATTTCTTGAGGGTCGTATTTACAAGAGTTGAGGTTAGGCGCTCTTATAAAATCATTGAAGACCTGAGTATTTATTAATGCTAGCTTTATTTTTTGTCTGTCTTCACAGAAGTCAATGGCGTAATTGCAACTTTCTACTAAGCATTCATCTTTACAGCCAGCATTATAAGGGTCGCTATATGTCAAATTTTCAGAATTCAATAAAATCGGACAGTTATTAGCACATCCACAGTCCCCCATATCAAATCCACAAATAGGAGTCATGCATTCTAGGTCACAAATCGAGTTTCCCATCATTTCTTTAAAACATCCAACTGCACAATATCCACAAAGCCAATTATGAAAGTTACAAGGGTAATCTTGACAGATATAAAACTGTTCTTGAAGATGGCAAAAGTACTCATCAGGAATATTCATCCCTGAACAATATTTAGGACAAGAGCAATCACCGAAATCATAAAATGTTATAGGCAAGGAAAGACTTAAATCACAAAATCCATTGTCGAATTCTTTTAGAGAATTAAGTGAATTTACTCCAAAGATTTCACAAGTATAACTTTCACGAATGCAGTCTTCGAAGTTACAGCTTGGGTAGCATTTAAAATCAAATACATCTTCTAGAAAGCAGCCAATCGAGCAGGATCCACAGACAAAATTGTCGAATATGCATTCAGGGTAGTTGCATATTTCATCACATTCTTTATTACTGAGTAATTCCACTGTGCATCCTGATCTGCAGTATCCGCATTTTCCAAGATCCCACCCACATTGATAATTATCGCAAACACTATCACACACTTCGTTCCGAAGAAGTTCTGCTGTGCATCCAAGGCTGATACATTCAAAATAACAGTCTGATGTATAAATTTCTCCTAAAGTTGTTGAATCATAAAAGGAAGATTCTATCATGCAGTATTTATCACAAATCCCGTTACCTACGTCACTTCCAAGGCAAAAGCCCGTACCAGGATGGAAGATACTATAATTAAAGAAAGTTTCTCCTTGAGACATCACAATATGAACTAGGCCTAAGAGCATTTTTAATATATGGTTGAATTTACCTAGAAATGGTTTTATTCGAATCAAATAGTAAGATTCACTTTTCAGAAATAAATTTGTGTCAATAGTTAGGAATTTTAAAGTTATGCATGTGTTAATTTGAAAGATTTTATAAATTATGATTATTTCTATTAAAGTAAACAAATTTTGGTTTTTCAAATAATTGTGTTTTGGAAATCTGCATGATAAGATTCGATTGTTTAGAGAAAGATTTTAGTTGAAAAGATAAAAAAATTGACCTTTCGATTGGTTCTGAAATATCCAAGCAAAACCATTTTACTCTAAAATTTCTAAAAATTCCCCAAATTATATTAGATAAGCTAAAAATTTTAAAGTTCTTATCTATCTAAAGTTTAGGCTTTTTCTCTATAAAGCTGTAAATTTCGAATAAATCATGCTCGTTCCAGTTTTCTTTAGCTCCATCCTTATAGACCTGAATAAACTTTTTAAAGATCTTCACTACCTCATCATTTTCATCAAGCCCTATCTGTTCAAGGCCAATAAGCATGTCCTTGACTAGAAGTGATGTTTTGAAGTTATAGTTGATTTTTCTATCGTTTGTGGCATATTCATGAACTCTTGTCATAGAAGCTGACCCACCCGATGCATTCATGATCGTTCTTAGAGACTTATCAACATTTATTCCATTTTCTTGAAGTGACTGAGCAACTTTCATGCCAAGAAGGATGTTACAGCCGTAAAGCAAGTTATTGTAACCTTTAACTGCATGCCCACTTCCTACTTTTTCATCAATATGAAGTAAGGACTTAGAGATTGTCTTCAAAACAGGCTCTGCTCTTGAAAAATATTCAGCTTTTCCTCCAACCATGATCGCTAACTTTCCAGTAGAAGCTCCTAGTCTACCTCCACTCACAGGTGCATCGATAAAGCCAATACTCGCTTTTTCAAGTTTAGCAGCGATTTTCTGTGAGTGGCTGGGAACTCCAGAAGTATTATCGACCCACACTAGAGTTGATTTTCTTTTAGGGTTGGTTGAGAGTAGGAGTTCAGCGTATTGATCTACCTCGACTGATGTTGGAAGACATGAAAAGATTAAGTCCACATTTGAAATATCATGAACGAATGGGTTGGGACCTTCTAGACCTCTCGTCTTGAACTCTTCTTGATGTCGAAGAGTCTTGGAATAGGTTCTGTTCCAGACAGCAGTTGGAAATTGTTTGCTGAAAAAACCTGCCATGTGATGACCCATTTCACCAAGACCCAGATATAGAAGGTTATGGGTTGAGAAGCCTCGAGATGCAAAGTTTAGCATTTATTTGGCCATAGAAAATGGCGGGAATAGAAGGAAGAGGTTCAAGCATCAGAAATCATTTAGGATCACTTTTTAATGATTTGAATGAATTTATTGAAATTTCAACATATTAGTCCAAATGGTTCAATAGGATTCATATAAAATTTAAATAAATCTATAGAGTTTATAAAATTCAGTATATTTTTGTATAATAAACCGATCATTAAAAATATATCATTTTCCATCAATCAAGTTTTAAATGAATCAATAGTTTATTGCCAAAACTAAAGAATCTCAAACTTTTGATCTTTTAATAAGAATATATAATTATATAAATCAAATTTGAATTGATATACAGTTTTCAAACCCAAACCATAGAATCTTAAACATAAGAAATATTAATAACAATAATATTCGCAAGCATATTAATTTCTTTTCTAGTATAAATCAGTAAAGTATGAGAGATTATAGATATTTACAAATATATGGAATCTAATCTTTAAAACTTATGTTATATCTCGAGACACTTTCAAGAACAGAATAATCTAGGACCAAATCTTGTTAGGAATGATTGACCACCATCAAATCCTCTTTATAATGATCCATGCTCAGATAATTTAACTAGAAAGAAAATTCAATAAGATTTAATTATAGATTATGATGACTCAAGATGATCAATATATAAAAAATAAGGAATTTTTCTTTGAGAGATAATAAAGAAAACTATATTTTTGAACTACTTAGGGAATGAATGAAATTTGTAAGATTGGTGAGCTAGAAGTTGACTCTTTAGATTATCTTTCACTTATAATATTTATTGCATGAATAAAAAGTATATCATGAGAAATTGGGATACTTAAAGAGAAGTTAAGAGAATGATAGAGTTTGAAAAATATTCGGAAAATTCTATGTTTTTTGAAATTTATAATGTTGGTTGTTTCTAATTCAATTGATCACATTTATAATTCAAAGTGTTTAATAATTGATCTAATAATATCTCTTTAGCTCAAAGGGCTTTGAAGATAGGCTTATCAAGAATATATTTCAGAGGCATATACAAATAATTCAAGAATAAATTAATTACTCATCTGGTGAGAGTTTTATATTCATTAAGAAAATTACTAGGTTTATGCAATCGATAGTATGCATCTTCAATATTCCTAAGTTTAAAATTGAATTACATTGAAATTTTTTCCTATAAAATATTTCTCGATAGAATTTAATAATTTGATGATCTTCTACGTATAAAGTAATCATTATATTAGGCTATGATATATCTAAAATAGTGACTCAGTCTCTGAAGAATCTAAAAAATCATACTTTAAAACTTTCAATAGACCAAATCACAATAAATTAATAAGACTCAGTCTCTGGAAAAATCTAAAAAATCATACTTTAAAACTTTCAAATAAGAGTCACAATAAAAAACATATAAATTGATAATAAGGCTTTTTAAATAAATCTATATAAACTAATCATAATGAAGAATATTTTCATAAAGCTCTTTCATGTCCTCAAATTTCCACGATTCATCAAAGGTATTACTTTTAAGCTCAAATAAAGTCATAATTTGTTTATTGTCTTTATCTTTAAAAAGTCCTTTCTTATTCAAGGCCTCTTCGTTAAAGTTTTCATTGTACGAGTCTCCTTTTTTGAAGTAATACCTAAAGACTTCGAATTTTTCCATGAGATAATCCCCTAATGCCTTGACCATGAAATAGATCCATAAGACTAAAAAGTAAGAATTACCAAAAAGAATAATAATCGAAACAAATATCATCCAAGTATTATCTAGAACTTTAGACATGAAATAGATACCACTATAAATGGTTAAGGTTGATACTAAAAGAGCTTTGATCTCCATTGTATTCAAGGTTTTTTCGCTGTAAGGACTATTCGTATATTGAAAATAAAGAGATGTAAGCAGAGTTATAATCATTGTAAGAGCTTGGATTATTTGGTAGTCATATGTCATAAAAACTGATATAGAAATCAATACAAGTTTACGATAATTGATGACAAACTCCCAGTAAAACTTTGATTTCTTATAACCATTCACAAGGTAACCATAAACTATCCGAAAATGATCTTTCATCAATTTTTTTCTTATTTTTATTATTAAGATCATTATAGCCAATGGAGTCATTACACACCAGGCCACGATGCTAGGAATAACAATAATTAAACTATACTTCAGATGACTTGAAGTCCAACATTTAATCAAGGTATTATCACTAAGAAAGAACCCAAGTATATCAGCTTCTTTGCACACAAAATGACTGAACATAACACTTAAAATATTCGGATAAACTAAATAAAACAAGATAATAATTGATGCAAAGTTTTCTCTTTTCAAATAAACATTAGATTCTTTAACAAAACTCACTCCAACCCAAAATAAGAAAGAGCAACCAGCAAGAACAGCTGGAAGGACAGCGAATAAAACAAGTTTGAAATAATAACTTTCGATACTATCTGCTGATGAAATATAACAGTCAAAAGTAAATATTCTTTCAGTTAAAGTAGCTGCATTTCTTTGGAGAAAAATTGTTCCATCAATATAGTTCGGCCATATGATGTTGAATTGAGTTGTAAGGTAAATGAGTTGAATGTAACTTAGAAATATTTTAATGTAAATCGAGTAAAGAGATTTCGCGGAAAAAGCTGATTTCAGAGTTGTTCTCACGAAAAAGTAGCAAATAAAAATGAACAGAGAAATCAAAATGAATGCAATTAGTTTGTTATACCTGGAACTTGGACATTTAGCACAGATAGAGTTAAAACTTTTGTAGTATCCTGTGTCACAAGACTGACAAAATGCTCCTTTATACCCAGTGGCACAAGACCCTAGCTCATTAGTTTCGTTTCCAGCCTTGCATGCCTCACTCGGTACACATCTATAAACAACTTCTGATTCAAGACTCGATCTCCAAAACCCATCATCAACAGAAATAACTGACCCTCCTGGACAAGTAGCACCATTAGGGCAAATTTTACATTGAGAGGACTTTTTGATAAGATATTTATCTTTAGGACACAGTCTACAGTAATTAGGTCCAGTTTCTTCTCCAACAAGGCATTCTCTAAATTCAATAGTAATAAAATCTGAATTGTTTCCCTTCATTTCCATATCATTTTTTATTGTTGAAGTATAAAATTCAAGATTGACTTTCGACCCTGGAACTGCATAAACAGTTAAATTTTGAATAATGAAAGTACCTGCTGATGCTGTAAATTCTGAAGAACCTGAAATGGATGTTTGGGATGATTCATTCAAATTAACTGGTTTAGCTGAAACTCGAAGAGTGCTTGAAAAATCAGTTTTTATTGTTTGATTGTAAGGGTCTTGGATTTCGATTTTTATTTGAAATGAAAGTATTTGTCCAGGTGGAGGATTTAATGTATTATCATTAGATTCTGAAGGTAATTTATTAAAGATCGAAAGTGTTGTAATTGAGATTTTTGATGGGTCACTTGCAAAGTCATTACCTGAAATAGCTAAATTCCCCGCGATATCCGAATTTTCAATAAACGGGTCAACATTTCTCCAAAAAATTCCTCCACCTTCCTCAAAACACGAATTATTAAATATTCTAGAATGATTCAATCTAAATCCACAAACATTGCATTTCGGACTAACAAAAAAGACTCCTCCTCCCTTATAAGCCGCACGATTATCATAAATCTTTACATTATCAATCACCAATTCAACATTTTGAGCATAAATAGCTGCTCCACTATCAAAGCAAGAGTTATTCATAATACTTGTTCCTGATATAAAAACAGATGAAAATACTGAAAAACCAACAAATTTAACAGCAGCTTCAGATGAGTTAAAATCAAAAATTGAAGAATTCGAAAGAAAGATCTGATTCGAGTCAATCGAGTGAAGAGCAGCTGATTTAATTGACCCAATCAAAGCTGTATTCAAAATCTCTACTTTTTTCACTCTGAATAAGTAAATGTAGAAGTTCTCATCAAGAGACTTATCAGAAATCATTGAAGAGTCAATAAAAAGTGATTCATCTTCAACACTTATCAGACGATTCGAAGTTTGACACTTTTCTGAACTGATAAAGTTGGACTTGATGAGACTTACTTTAGAATTTTTTGCTTGAATGAAACTTGAAGTGATATTCAGAAATTGAGTTGAATTTATTTGAATAGTTCCTTTGTTAATGTTTATTATTCCTGAATCTGAAAGATTGTTCATGAAATGAGAATCTTGGATTTCAATGTAGTCTTCCAAGACACTATTAAACAGGAAACCTTGTTGACTAGAATCATGGCTTAAGGTGCTGTTTTTAAGGAATATCTTACTTTTTGAAGAAAAAACTATTATCGATTGCGAAAAAAACACATGATTATCAAAAAATCTGCAATAATCAAGAAAAATTTCCACTTGAACCAATGAAAAATAAGGAAAGTTAAATGATTTATTTTTTGTAAAAGTCACATTTTTGAATAAATGAAATCCTGTGGCAAAGTTAAAAGTATTTGTTTTCATGTTATAGTTATTTGAAACCAAACTACTGATAAGTGAAGAGTTACTTCTTTCATTAGAAATGATGATACTGTGATTGTTGTTCATAAACCGACAGTTAACGCACTCGATACTTGAAGCCTTACGAAGCTTTATACAATAATTTTTCATATTCAAGAATTTTAAATCGAAAATGCTAACTTTTGAACTTTTATCTGCAAAAAGTCCAAATTCATTGTTTTCTGATTGAAAATCGAAAATTTTTAAGGAGACAAAGCTTAGGTCAAGTATTGTTCCTGAGCACCAATAAACTGATAGCTTTTCAATTGAGACTTCTGGGAATATTTTACTTCCTTTTATTGAAATGATTGAATTGGAAGAATTGCATTTTTCAATTAAGATATTTTTTAGTTCGAGTTTTTGGCTTCGGTCTTTGAATAAACATTTTATTCCGGATATAGTTCCTTGGGATTCTTTGATTTTTATGTCTTCTAACTGGAGAAAACCTGATCGATGAACTAAGGTAAGAGCTCCTCCTTGATCTGCATAGTTTGCATTACCGATTATTGAGGAAATTATTGAAGGATACTCAAATGAGAGAGTGATCAAATTTGAAATAAAAACCATTGAGCCATCATTCGCACTTGAATTAGAAATATTTAAGTCTTTTATCGTAAATTGTGTTATAGACTCCAAATTGATTCCACCAATATAAATCCCTCCTCCATTTCTATTGATAGATTTGCAGTTCTCAAGTGATCCATTCATGATAAATATCGAATTATCTATATTCGATGTGAGAATAGAAAGACATCCTCCATCACTGAAAAAAGTAGTCGCATTCGACACATAAAAAGATGAAAATTCTAAAAAAGTAACATCTTTAAATGTGAGAACACTTGAATAATAAGACTTAACATCACTCACTAAAAGTCTATTTACAGTGATATTCAAGCATGACTCAATTTTCAACACTGGACCTAAAAGGTTTTCAGTTGATTCTATTACAAGATCTGAAATTAAAACTTTCTCGAGTTTTGACAAGGACAACGAAGTTCCCTGAGAACTTTTACTTAAAATATTCAAAAATCGAAAAAATGAAAAATTCGAATTTCCTTCTCCTTGTGAATAAACGAAGCCGAAAGTGTTCTGCTTTAAAACACAAGCTGAGTTCTCAATGAAAATATTACTGTAAACATTATTGAAATTTTTAGTCACACTGATAATACTTGAGCAGTTCATAACAGGCAACTCATCATTTTCAATTAAAGATAAATACCTGCCAGATTCTTTAAATTTTCTTATAATTCTTTGAATATCTTCCTTAGTTCCATCTTGAACTCCTGAAATAAAAACATCAGTTATTATTTGATTAGGGACTCCAGATATTTCAATAGCACTTAGACCACTTTTCACATTTTTTATGAGAATCGCTGTAAAATTCAAAGATCTTCTACTAATATGATATTCACTTTCTATTCCAAAATAAATAATCTTTTTAGTACTTCCATATTTTTCCTCATAATTTGGCATTTTCATTCTAGTTAAAGTAATGATTCCTTGTTTTCCTGCAACAACTCCTTGAATAGAAATATTTGAAAAGTAAAAATTGTGAAGTGATTTTTCCATTAAATAAACAATCATGCCTTCAGAGCAATAATTATCAATAATTGTTAAATTTTCTAGTGTAAAATGAACCTGATCAGCAACTGCACCATAAAAGTAAATGGTTTGATAAAAAAGTGAAGGGGACTCCAATTTGACATCAACAAAGAGAATGTAATTCAAATAGTTACTTTCGAATAAGCAGTTCTTAATTGAAAGAGTTCTATTGAAGTCCTTAACGTAGATTAAATAACTTTTAAAAGAACTTTGAGGTGAAGAAAAAATGAAGTTAAATAAAAATTTCACTTCTTCTATATCAATCTTATAAATCATCTCTGAATAGATAAAGCTTCCAGTGCTTACTGCCTTAATATCTTCATAACCTGCTCCTAAATCCTGCACAATTCCTTTTTTATAAAACAGAAAATTTTTCGCTGAAAGTTCAAAATTCTCAAATTTTAAAATACTTCCTTTTGCCTTCGCCTGCATTCTAATAAAATCCACATTAACTAATTTCAATGATTTAGTAGTTCTAATGAAACTTGAGAACTGAAAACGGAAATGAGAAAAAGTGACATTTTCAAATGAACAGTCAACATTCATCTGAAAAACATCGAAATCATGAAAATCTGAGCAAGTTTTGATGATTTCAGCGTCATTTTCCAGTTCTTGTCCTCGATCATCAAAGATTTTTTCTTGATTTTTAAAGATAGTCCTGCAGTACTCACAAAAGTCCTGAGCACACTCTTTAAAAAATTGACTTGCGTTGAAGTTAATGTTAACAAAAAAAACTTTTCTATGTTTTGGAGCGATTGAAATTTTATCCTTCCAAAACACGACAGGTCTTTTTCCTTGAGGAAGGTCTCCAATGATCCAGAGTTCAAGTAATTCAAGAGAGACTGTGAAGTCAAAGGGAGAGTAAAGATTATTAACAATAGGACTTGAAATTCTTGAATTAAAAGTTAAATCATTATTCTCAGATCGAATGAATAGTTTAGTATAAGACCCAGTCGCTGAAATCATTGCGTAAAGAAGACAGTTTATTGGAAAATTTTCAGTTCCTAGCCCAAAACTGTTATCTTCGTATTTTTGACTGCTGTTTACGATTAGTTCAAAGTAATGAAGAGGGGAGTATTTGATGGGGTCTTGAATGCACCACCTCACAGGTCCATCGTCGAAGATATAAGCGAGTTTCTTGTTTTCAAAGAAACCTAAAGGACATTCATTGTAAATCTTGACACAAGTATCTTTAATCATCATGTCTTTACAAACAAAACACTTTTTTTCATTTCCTCTCAAGCAATTTTTCGCTAGTTTCTCGAAAGACCCTGCACAATAAAGACACTTTTCATTATAACAGTCATCATCAACAGTGCAAGTTAAAGTTCCTTGAACCATTTTCTCAAAATCATCACAAAAACAATAATCCAAATTTGGTTTCCTGATAAAATCACTGAAAACAAGAGTATTAATCAAAGCAACTTTAAGTATTTCTCTATCTTGACAAAAGTCACTTGCATAGTTACAACTTTCAACTAAACATTCAGCTTTACACCCGACATTCATGGGGTCAATAAACGTGAAACTTTCAGATTGAAGTAGAATAGGACAGTCAACAGCGCATCCACAGTCTCCCTTATCAAATCCACATAAAGGAGTAAGACATTCCAAGTCACAAACAGAATTTCCAAGCATATTTTCATAACACCCAACAGCACAAAACCCACAAAGTCCATCATGAAAGCCACACTGATAATTTTTACACACTTCAAACATTCCAGAAAGTTGACAATAATCATTAACACCCAGTTCAATCCCATCGCAATACTCAGGACAAGAACAGTCTCCAAAGTCGTAAAACACGAAAGGACTATTAGCATTAAAATCACAAACTCCATTATCAAAATCTTTCAAATACTTCAAAGAAATCCTTCCTTCGATTTCACAAATTCGATTATCATAAAAACAGTCTTCGAAGTTACATTGCCAGTCACACTCCAAATTTTCCAAATCTTCTAAAAAACAACCTGAGGAGCATAGTCCGCAGGCGAGGTTGTCGAAATCGCATTCTTGGAAGTTGCATTCTTCATCACAGACGTTGTTTGAAAGTAGCTCAACTGTACAGCCTGTCCTGCAATACCCGCATTTTCCCAGGTCCCACCCGCATTGGTAGAAGTTGCAGGCCTCGTCGCAGATTTCGTTCGTTAGATCGGCTTGAGTACAGCCAAGACTCAGGCATTCCAGGTAACAGTCAGAGGTCTCGAAACCTTTCAAAAAATCGCCGTCGTAAAAACAGGCTTCTGTCATGCAGCCCTTGTCGCAGATTCCATTTGCAAGGTTTCTTTCAGTGCAAAGGTAAAACCCGCAGTTAAAGATAGTTGGAGGTTCATAGATCTGGCATACGCAGAGAATTATTTGAGACAACAATTGGAACATTATTAGATAAATGAATTAAGGTGATGGGTTGATTTAAAGTTATGGAAAATTTTAGGGAATGTTTTAGAGTGGTTAGGGATTTGTTGGTTTTTAGGTTTATGATTGAAGTAATGATTTGGTTTAAGGAAAGATAGTTGAGGTAGGATTATTTTTGGATTTTTGAGCATTTGGTGCATGATTTAGTTTAGAGGGCTTGATTATTTGAATCTGGATTACTGTGGATTTGAAGAAGTTTATTTAGTTATATTGTAATACTCATATAAAAATGGGAAAAGACAAAAAGGAAATTGGAGTCAATTTTTAGTTTTAAAGCACTAAATTGAGTTTTGTTTTTCAGAGTAGTTTACTTTAAATAAATCATAAATTATTACTGTCAAATTGCTTTGTTGATTAGTTGTATTTGGATTAATTTATTGTTGTTTAATGATTAGGAAATTCAATATTGTAACTTATAATTTCGATATTCATTATAATTAAAATAAGCCTTTTAAATGGTCAAGCTGATCCAGTGATTATTATCTTCAAACTAAATATATTTCAATAAAGAAATAGTTTTTTTAATATAAAATATTAGCCTTTAATATCTATATTGCAATATTGTATGGGAAACAGATAATGCATCAATCAAATGCGACATAAAACTCAAGAAATAAATTTCAGTGCTATTATAAGGATGGAGATCTGGTTATATTGAAAAATAAGGCGTAGTTTAATGAAGTATTAAGGTTTAATTATTAAAATTGATGAGTTAATTATTGATTTTAAGTATTAGAATATGAACATCTTGCATCGATTATCAAAATTTAATTATAGAGAAATTTTAAATATGTTTTTTCAAATAATATAGCCCCTCTAAGTTGGGCGCTTCTCTTTCCCATAATTTTGCCGAATTCATTAATAATTCATAATATTTTTTCTAAATGAATTTTTAAGACTATTCCTTAAAGTATCTAATTATTGATTGCTGCTTGGATTGATACTTTTCTTGAATATTTTTTCCCGAAGTGGCTTTCAATAAAACTGATAGATGAAACTGCTTCTCATACTTCAATAAGCTAATTTCGCGGAATATTTTATGTAACTAATGGCCGAAATAACAATATTCAGCATAAATATTTTCTTTGTTTTTGACTGATATAAGCTAGACTTATCATGCAAACTCGCATTAAGTCCTTTTATTAAATTAAATCTTTGTATTCTTTTAATATTATTGAGTATAAATAATCTTCTTATCAATTAAATTGAAAGTAAAAATATGATCATGAAAAGAAAAACTCAAGTACTGAATACCCTCACTACTTTAATAAGTGTAGAGGATCTGTTTTTATCTCAACAAATACTTCTTCTCTGATTGCTCAGTTTCCAAACTCTCCTGACTAAATCTGGCTTTTACGAAGCAGTTTCATGCATTCGTTGTTAAAGTCATTCAAAACATGAGAAACCCAGTAAATCTATCCAGTATTGAAATTCCTAAGCTCTAAAAATTAGTTAATCAGCTTTACCAGTAACTAGGAAACTTATTAGATATTTTAAATAGAGAGTTAATTGATTTTATAATTCCTTGATCAAGTGGCTGGAAAACTTGTTGTATTTCGAGGAATGAAAATTAATCTGATTTGATAGATCTAGAGAGATACATATCTAAGAATTATTTATTAATAGTGCTATTTTCCTATTTGGCTATTTAATTGTTTGTATCTTTCACCAAGTTTTCAAATAGTCTTAATATCATGAAGTACTTGTTATTTGCATTTAAGGTCACTGAAAAGTTTTGCAATATGAAATTCTTTAAGTATCAAGGGACTTATATTTGCCAAAATCAGTGATTATAGCTTTTCGGCTGTCATAGTAGTTGAAAAAAGGAGTCTTTCTTTTTTAATTTTTTCTTTTTACTTATTCTTAATACTTTTAACTACTTTTTAGGATTTATATGAAATTACTCTATTTGATCACAGTTGAAAAATTCTAAGATCGAATCACCAAAACAAAAAACTTAACTTCTCAATAAAATTAGCTATTGGTTCGTGATTAGTTGATGGGGATCTTTAAAATTGTTTTAAAACAGATGTGCTTGAATAAAATGCTTTAACCATCCTTTAGAAGCTTTTTATTCAATATATTTTGTCTATCAGTAAAATTTTACCGCTTACTTGATTATACACCCGATATAAACTTCAAATGAATATTGTCTTTAACTTGGTGCAAGAAAGCATATTTATATCTTCATTTTCGATTTCCTCATCTTACGACATCTATCACGTGGCATACTTTTTGATCATTTATTAAACTCTTTATTTAGAATTATTATTTATATGTGCTTAGCAGCTGAATTTGAAATTTATACTAATTAGTGTTTTCATTCTGAGTTTACAAAATAAAAAACCTAATAAGCTTGATTCTTTTTCCAAAGTAAGCACATTTAAGATCTTTCGTGCAATTTATGTTAATACCCAACTTATGGAGAAAAAAATAATGCAAAAATATTAAATAATGAAAACTTACGAGTTAGAGAGGCCACCTACTTCAAGAAGATTGATTAAAAAAGAATAAATTTATTTTACAACCTTCGAGTGCCTAAATAATAAAGAGTACAATTTTACAGGTACCCAACTTCAAAGGTTTACTATATTAACTGAAATCAGTCTCAATAGATTAATGTAAATCATTTCTTATTAAATTCTACTTTTGCCCTACTTAAATAAACAAAACTTAATATTCATTCGGTTTTTTATCAAATTCAAGCCTATATCTACTCTAAATTATTCTAAGACCTCTACCTTAGTACATCAACACAAAAAATCAACTCCTCTCTTGAAAATATTCGCAAAACTCGAAACCTGAACATCAACTAACTAAAAATTTCTCTAAAAAAAAACTATTAAATCTAACTTTTAATGATTAATCCCTCTCCAAAGACTCAAAGTATGTTTTTCCAACTCAAATCCAAAAAGCATTCGACCACCCCAAACAAAAACTAAAATCGAGAAGCAAATCGAAAAAGCATTCAAAACATGTTTTTCTTGTCCCGTCAAATCTTGAGAAGCATTCATCAAAAACGCAACAGGAAGTGAATAAAAGTAAATAACGACACAGTTTATAATAAAGAGATTATCATCAAACAGCCAATAGCTAAAACTGAAAAAAATTTCAGGAATAACAGTGAAAGCCAAAAAGAGGTACCCAAAAAAAAGACGAGATTGATGAATCTCATTGTTTTGAAGAATATAAACGAATTTTCTTTTCATGTTACTGGGAAGCTCATTGAAAGACTTAACCAAGATTTCATCGGAGAAGGAAATAAGCCCATGTCCCAAGTAAAACCAAAAAAACAACCCGCTAGTAAAAAAAGCGTACATTAATTCGTAACTCACAAAAAAAACAACTAAAGTTTCAAGACTCCAAACTGACAACAATGCACAAAAGACGAGTAACTGAACAGCTAAAATCTTCAACTCGATAAAAAAATTTTCTGGATGAAAATTCAGTCGATTCTGGGCAAAAAGGAGAAAAATCTCTTGAATCAAAAAGAATGAAGCTTTAAAAAGATCTAGTTCGAATAAGTACATCATGAAGTAGGTTAATTGAACTTTTGATAGTAATTCTTTGTCTTGAAAAATGGGAAAGTTGATGAAAAGCTTTAGCAAAGTCTCGAGCCAGGTGTAGAGGGTTATGGCGAAGACGATGTATTTGTTGTAAATCAGAGATTTTAAGAAAAAGTAAGAAGAACTTAAAGAATTCAAAGTAAAATCGGGAAGTTGTTCTGGGTAGAATTAGGTTAAAATTGATAAGAAGTCTGTAAAGTAACTCACAAGGAACTGTATCAGGATCGTTACTATTGTTGATCTGTTTAGTTTGCCTGTTAAAAAGAGGAATGAGAGTAAAATTATCGTCAGGAACGAGGATGAGTCTATCATATTTTTGAGTTTATTAGATTTTTTTTACAAGATTTTTTTCCGAAAATTGAGATTTACATATTTGTTCTTAACAAGGTATCTATTAAGTAATATTCCGAATTCAGGTGATGCTCATTTATTAATATTTTGATCTATTTCATCACAATAAATATAATGATTATTTAAAGGTATATATGTAGATTGAATACTAACTCTGGGTTATTTGCGAATTTAATGTTTTCGTATTAAATTCAACTATAAGTTTTTAGTTTTGCTTTAATCCTGAACTAGTTCCTTTCATTTTAATCTAAAAGCAGATACAAAAAATATTTGCAATTTGTAACTTTCTTTATATCGAAATAAAATTTAAAGATATTTAATCTACTGAGTATTATATTTACAAGAATATGCACTTGTTAAAATTTTAGAAAATCTTAAAAGATGAAAAAACCAAATTTCGCTAAGATATAGTATTAAATGTCTTAATGGATTTATTACACAATAAAGATTTATATAAGATGGTTTGAGTTATATTTTACATAAACTAAATATATTTGATGAAAGACAGTTTGATTTTGAAAATTATTTAACGACTCAATACTTTATTACGATAACTATTATGATGATAAATTTGTAATTAAATTTTATAACGGTTTGTATATTTTAATTGCATTTTGAACTTAGAAAAGATAATAACTAATCCTAATACCTCTTAATAAAGTTACTCTTACATAGGGATTTCTAATTGTACTTGAAATGAAAAATATAAAATAGCATAAAATTCAATTATATCTAAATACAATTGATAATTGAAGCTAGTTGAATAAACATTATTTTAAATACAAAATCGTTATATATAAATATGATTTGAAATAATGCCATCATGCCAAGGAATGTTCTATATTTTTTAAAAAAAAATGTTAAAAATTATGCCTGTTGAGACTGAAAAATCTGAGTGTCTGGAAACTAGTGCAAGAGAAGCAAATAAAAATAGTACTATCATTGAACATCCAAGAGATATAAATAAAGAAAACCTTGAAACTCGTAACTTTATGGATAATTCTAATATTGAATTTAAATCTGAAAATAATTCAATACAACTTACAACTCATATTGAGCACTCAGGGCAAATTGATGAAAGTAAAATTTATGAATTATTAAGAAATTTGAATGAAAATTTGGAATTCGGTAAGGTTCAATTTGACTTTAAAAACCAAATCATTTTTTATAGTATTTATTATTCTAAAAAGAGTTTCCTGAGAAAGATTGGATTATTAAAAAATGAAAAAATAAGATTAGTTGAAGTCAGGGACCAATCAAAGAACGGTTTTTTTACATATATGAAGAATTCATTTTTATTTTTGGTTGATTCGCTTGAACGATTACTTAATTCAAGTGAAACCTAGTTAGATAACCTTTATTATTATGAAATTAGTCATTTTCTGTTCAGCAGCATATAAAATATCAATAAAAAATCAATAATCAAATAGTTGAAAATTTGTAGGTTAATAGGATTAGCTAGCTAAATTAGAGGTTTTATTAATCCTATATGCATTAACTTACTAAACTTGGAATAATTCTAGAGAGGTATGTAAAGTATTCACTAGTCTCATGATGTAAGTACTACAGAAACTACAAATTTAAGTAAAAACAATAAATTTAACTTGAGTACTTTACCTTATTTTCGATATTCGATAACTTGCCCTATAATAACAAAGAAAATGATTGATATTACCTAATATCATTATCATATTAGAAATAGGTTTCAATCTTCTTGAAATTAACAAAAATATAAATAATTGAATTTTTGAATATATTTAATAGATCTATATTTTTATTAAATTTTAAACTATCATAAAAATGAAAAATATGCTACCTAGTAATATATTTGATTTAGAGATTCACTTAGCAAAAAAGGAATCGAAAAGATAAAGATCATGAAAACAACTTATCACCTATATTCAACTCAACACAATATTTCAACATAAATCATATAAGCTTAATTCTTCGTAAATTATACTAATGATATTCAGTTTATAAAATCGAGTTTAATAAAAAATAGGCTAGTGAGCATTTTAGTCCTATAATAAAGAATCTTGCATCAGTTTTTAGTATTTCATTGAAGTTTTAGAATGAAAATTTTTAATAATCCATGGTTCCATAAAATATTCTCACAAAAGTCTAAGTTCAACTAATAAATTATCTGTCAGAAAGATATTAAGGATATTTAAAATCTACTATCCTTATGAAAAAGTATTTCAAAATAGATTATATGATGAAAATTTATTAAAAAAAATACTTGAAAGTGGTATATTATCGAGATCGCTCTAAATATAAATGCATGTAAAAATATACAATTTCTACTAATATTTACTGTTTATCATATTCTAAAATAAATAATTCTTTCAATCCATATCAAATAATGAAAAATGCTTTTAAATTACGACATTTATCTTAATCTTTTAAATTTACTTAAACATGAATCATGAAATTTCCAATTATCACTAATATTTGACAATCGAAGTGTTAAATTTCGAATTTTTATTATGAGAATTCAGTAATACCTGCAAAATTTTTCTTTTTATTCTAGTTTAAAATTTCAAGCTTACTTGGGTTACATTTAGGTTTTCTCAAATAGTTAAAAGTTGATATCCTTTAGAAAATAATAATATCTGTTTCAGATGAATTTAATAATCTTATTTCATATATCAATATTCTAAAATCATTAAACTTTATACATACCAATATTTAATAACTATCTTTCTCCACAAAAATTCTGTCATGCTTAATAACAGCCGTAATAAAAATACCAAAACCTTTTACTCATAAAAACGCCTTAAATAATTCCTCCATGAATTCCAATAATATTCAAATGTCCTTAAAAGGAATAATCGAAGTGGCTATCCACACAGAGAGTTTCCGTAACGTTGACCTTTTCCATCAAGGTCTGTACCACCTGCGTTTTTCAGTCTCATGTGGGCAGGCAACCTCAAAAGTATCAGGGCACCCGTACATGATAATGAACTCGCAAGTTCCAAAAGTGAAAAAAAGCCAGAAACAAGACCCTCACCACATAATCCCAGCAAGTAAAGACGAGTCCTCCCAATCGATCTCAAGCAGTGCCTTTCTAATCAGGTACTGCGAAGAAGAAGTCGAACTAAACGAAATCTCTTGTTTCCGAATCGAGCTCGACGAGCGAGTCGAGATGGAAAAAAACGAGTTAAAAATCGAAGCCGAGTTAGTATTTTCCGAACTAGAAGGCGAAGTAACAGTAGAAAAAGCTTACGAAATGACCTCCAGTTCCCAACTCGAGTTCAAAAGCGTTGCAAAATCAACTCTAATCATATACAACTCGTTTTCAGGCATTCACGAGTACTTCCCGCTAGTCTTCAACGAGAACTACTTCTCAATAGTAAACCTGATGGTTCACGTCTCCCTTCTTGACTTCAGGTACCGGGTACTTCCTTTGACCGCTTTAGGAAAACAAGTAAAAAACAAGCCAGCTTACAATAGTTTCGCCGAATATCTCTTCAGAGACAGTCGAGGAAAACCAAAAACATTTGTCGGGGCAGAAGAAACTGACAAGGTCTACAAAGACTACATCGAAAAACTTCTCGGGTCCTTCGAAAGTATGAAAAACGCTTTTGTTCTAATCGCTGGGAAATGTTTAACTTCAAAAGAAAAAATCAGCTTTTCTCAACTTTGCACAATTCCAAGACTTACAATTCCCGGCTTTTCAGGCCAGTTAAAAAAAAATTATCTGGACTCTTTAAACGACTCAGGTCTCGGCTGCATTGAAGAAAACGAGGAACACCCTGAACTTTCACTTTCTTCTATTTCAGGAATTGAAGATGAAAGACAAAACTCAAGTTTTCGCTTTAGTGAAAGAGTCGCATCTCATGATCCATGCAAAATCGCGACGTTACTTTTAACAGACATCAATTTAATAGCAGGGTCGCTTTTTCAACTTTGGCATCGACTTTTAGAACTGGTGAAACTTGTACCGAGACCTTTGAATACCTTATTGCAAGAAATGCATCATGATAAGGTAAAAGAAAGACTTTCAGAAAATATCATCCGCGTCGTTCATAGGACTAAAGACTTCTCCATTGCACATGAGGAGAACTTAGGAGAAATGCATGAAACTCTTGCGAATTGTAAAAGAAATGATAGAGCTTTTCAGATGAGGTCCTTGATGCCGATAGAAGAAGAAGTCATCACGAATGGCATTGACTTGAGACCGATTCTCTTTGAAGATGTTTGTATTCGTGAGAAGAACTCGATGGGCAACTCGGTCCAGCCTGTTTCGACTTCGACTGACGAGAGCATTGAAAACGACAACTCGATTTCATTTAAACTAAGCCGTCTTTACAAAGGTGTCCATCTGATTGTATTGGTTCATGGATTCCAAGGGAACCACTTCGACATGCGTTTGATGAAAAACAATATCGCACTTATTCACCCAGAGGCACTTTTTCTTTGTTCTAATTCGAATGAAGAGTCAACTGAAGGCGATATTAGTGAAATGGGAGTAAGACTCGCACAAGAAGTAATGAACTTCATTTCTGAATGGTGTCCTAATCGAAGTCTTGGAAGACTTTCCTTCATCGGACATTCAATGGGCGGACTTATCATCAGGGCGGCTTTGCCTTATCTGGAGAACTACTCTTCTAAGATGCACATGTACATCAGTCTTTCAAGTCCTCATCTCGGGTACATGTACAACTCTTCGAAAATCATCGATGCAGGAATGTGGTTCTTGAAAAAATGGAGAAAGTCTAAATGTCTTCAACAACTTAGCATGAGTGAAAATCCGAGTCTTCGACAGTGCTTTTTATATGAACTTAGCACGAAAAAAGGACTTGGATGGTTTAAACATATCATGCTTGTCAGCTCTTATCAGGATCAGTATGCACCGTATGACTCGGCTCGCATGGAACTCACTCTTAAGTCTGGGAATGAACCTGAAAAAGCAGAGATTTATGAAGAAATGACGAGAAATCTTCTTGCTGGAATGAATGTTGAAGCGCTTTATAGACTTGATATCAATTTTCGAATGCCTGAAAAAAGCTTGGATACACTTATTGGACGAGCTGCTCATATTCAGTTCTTGGAAAATCAGACACTCATGAAAATGATTATTCATAGATATCCAGAGTTGTTTAGCTAGTAATTGATTAACTATCTAAGAGAATCCCCGACGGGGAGACTATTTACAGGATTGACCTAAATTGCCTCGCAAGGCACTTTTTCTGAAATGAACATGGTTTCTTCATCTTCTGTGCTTTTCCGAGAGTTACTTTTGATGAATCTTCCGTTTTGCCTGGTGCGGCTGACAGCCAGAGTCCTTCGGCACTCATATCTTATATGTCGAGCGAAATTCCTTTTTCGCTTTTTTTCCAGATACTTTTTGACCTTCGCAGCTCGGTCGAGCTCTGTTATTTTTTCTAAGAGTGAAGGGAATATCCGTGAATCTTGAAAAAATGGAGCTGCGGGAATCAGAATAAATTGAGTTGTTGCCTTTATCGCTACTGGAGCTATAAAGGTCACAGAACGATCTCCTTCCATTTATTAAGATGCTAAATATTTAAATATAGGGCTTTTTAGGAGATTTGGATTAAGACTTGAATTACTTTAAGCATCGGAAGAGAAAATTAGAAATGATATTAATACTTTTGATGATTTCTTGATAATTACCCCATCTTGTAATTTCTCTTTCACCATAATTCTTACCACATTATTATTCCATAATATTAATCTAAAACATTCCTATTAATATTATCAGTCCTTATAAAAGTTAATTTTTTTCCCACCCCTATTAAAACCCTTAAAACAACCCAAACATCCCATAAATCTCGAAATTATTAACTTAAACCAAAAGTGGAGGTCCCCGATCATCAATTTGAAAACAATCTTTCCCTTGTTGCAGACAAGAAAACTCTTCATTCCAAAACTCAATATTTTCCCTAACATTTTCTAAACAAACCCTGATTTCAAGTTCTTCATCCTGTTCATTATTATTTTCAATGAACTCTTCCCAAGCCTTAAACAACGGAGTGACTAAAACTTCAAGAAATCCGACTTGGGACTTAGAAACAACGCAACTTGCTCTGTCGCAAAGAGGACTGACAGGAATTCCTGCTTTTTTCTCTGAATCTCCTTGATTAAAGAATTCTTTTGTGATGAGGTTTGTCCAATCGATGTGAATTTCAAGTTTTTTCGCTCCGTGTCCGATGTCAGCGCATTTTAAACTGATTTGAAGGGCGAGACTTCGGAATTTTTCATCACTGAAGTCAAGTTTTTTGTCTAAGTTGCCCCGGAACTCGGTTAGTTTAGAGAAGTGGACTTGAAGGTCTGTGCTTAAGATTGCATTTAATGCTAGTTTTCGAAAACGTTGGTAGTCGGCTTTTGTTAAATTGCTTGTTAAACGACTACCTTCGGATTGGATTATTGAAAAGGCTCGGTTTGCGTGCATGTTTTCTAGACAGCTCTGGTCGTTGTATTTCAGGGCGAGTTCATGACCCGTTGCAACGAGGAAAGAATTATTCAATCCAGGATGTCCAATATCATGACAAATCGCAGCAAAAACCAAAGCAAACACATCTAAATCAACAAGATTTCCACATCTAGAGAGTCCTTTCTGTATCAAAAATAAAGTAGAAGCCGTGACATCAGCAGCATGTAAAGAATTATGATAAAAATTCTGCCGATAATATCCATTTTCCACAAGTGTCAAAAATTTCCGAATTGTAATATTTTCAATAGAAAACCTATCACAAAGTCCTAAAGTATTGAAAATATAAAGCCCGACTTCGAAAGCAGGGTCTTTTGTGACTCTCAGAAGGTCAAAGCAGTTAAAATCCCATTCGCCGATTGACTCAAGAACTTCAGTTAAAGGTTCAGAGACTTCCATCATGCTTCTGATATGTCTCAGTTGAGGCTTTGTTGAAATTTTCATTGTTTTTCTTGATGAGCCTGGAAGATTTTCTATCTTTTGAGTGAAAATGTTTTGGGCTTCTAAGGCTATTGCTAGCAAGTCAACCTCGTTTTCAGCGGATTTACTTGGATTCCATATTAGGTACTCTTGGCTGATTAGAGCGTTTAGGATTTCTTTTAACTCGTCATTGGAAAGACCTGGAATTAGCTGAGGTTCTTGAGAAGGACCTGAGTTTGAACCTGAGTCTTCATCACTTGATAAAGAATTCTTGGAATCTAAGAAGCTCTTGCTTGATTTAGGACTATCCTGCTCCGAATTTTCAGTGAATGAAAAAACTCCAGACCCCGATCGAGACCTAATAGATTTCAACTTCCCCAAAATAGTTGAACTTCTTCTAAGTCCGGAAGCTCCAGACGAGTTAGAAATCAACGAATTCGATCTTTTCGAGGCATTTTCAACTCGATTTAAATAAGCTGAATTTTCTTCTTGTATCTGATGAACCGTATCTTTTTTTATTTGAATTTCTTTCATTTCATTGAAATAGACATAAGAAAAAGCATAAGTTGCGAAGACTGGCAACAAGTCAGAAGCCTTTTGACTGAAAAAGCCAGTTGTGAGTAAAATTAAGACAAAACTCTTGACTGTATCAGAACCACTTAGTTGAGACTTTTCATTTCGGAGGAAATGAAGACATATCGGGATCAGTTCCAGGAAACAAGGGATCAGACCATAAGAGAAGCAATTCACTAAAAGTTTCAATGTCTCGCTTTCTGGTCTTATGAATGAAATAAATAGTTTTAGGGCAAGTCCTGCAAAGTTCTGTGAAAAAAGACTTAAAAAACAACTGAGTAATAATGGACTTTGACTAACCATTTTAATTAGGGAAGGATTTATTCATCTTTGTATCTAAAAACTTGGGGATTTTCGTTAAATCTCACGTTTTTTTCGCTGGTTCTTGATCTTGAATAATTTTGGCTCGGGTTTGACTGCTGCTTTTGTTTCTTTTGGCCTTGAAGTAGTTTCCATAAGACTATTCCTCCGATGAACATGAAAATGGTGATTAATGGTCCTGTATAATCAAAAGGGGCGTTGCCTGGGGTAAAGAAAACATTTGTAACTTCATACAAGTTAATCTCAGCACTATTAAAAATAACCAAATAATTCCCAGCATTAGGCATTCTCAAGCTTTTGAACCCAGTCTGTCCATCCTTACTTCTAACCTTATAAAACGTAGGAGGATAAAAAGTATCAGTTTCCAAAGAAGAAAAGTTATAACTGATAACAACATTATTCGAAATCGCAAGTAAAGACCCTCTTAAAGCCACCAGTTTACTCGGCTTATAAAAATGATTATCAAACCTGGCAACCGACTTGCACATAGGAGCCGAGGTAGAAGAAGAATGTTTCGTATCATAAACCAAAATATCCCCATTCCTAACCAGCACATAAATAACAGTAGCACTAAAATCCTGAGCAACATCAACAACATCATACAAAGCAGGTTCACACATCTGAAACACTTCCAAAGTCCCTAAATTATAAACCCCGACTTTATTATCCCCAGCGAAGACGACCTGACTTCCGAACTTATCCAAAAGTGTGACACTTGTCGTGCTGGTATTTCCTTGTCCTATCACTTCACCATTCCCTGCAAAAAAAGTAATCCGCCCTCGATCATCACCAGCAATCCAGTATTTTTTCCCTAATCTTGAATAGTTAATAAAAGCTGTGGGCAAAGCCGTGTCGTTTAAAAGTCTTCGACTACTGAGCAGCTGAAGGACTGAGCCGTCAAAAGAAAGAACTGCAAGTTCAAAAGGACTGGAACCAGCAACTACTCCAATCAAAGGGTCGTCTGGGGTGGAGCTTGCTGCACAGAATAAAATATTGTTCAAGGCGTAAGTTCCTAAAAGCTCTGCAGAACTTGAATAAACACTTATAAGAGAACCTTGACAAATCACCAGGCCTATCTTTAAGGAACCTTCTTTTCCTTTAAGAGCTATAAAATCTAGACTTTTACTTGAAACTGGAATGGCTCCTAAAGATTTTAATCTTTGAGGTAAAGAGTCGTGATCTGGCTGTGGGATTAGACCTGGTAAAGTTTTCCAGTCGTCGTTTTCTGGAATTTCTATGCCTTGGTCTTGGAGTTTTACTCGGAAATCATTGATTCCTTTGATTTTTTCTTGGAAAAGGGTGATTAGGTTAAAAGTTTCTTGAATTTCTTGATCGATCAGGTCGGTGGCATGGACCAATGACAGAAGAACTAGAAACATTTTTATTAGTTATTTCATTAATGGGGAGGATGGGTTTTCTAGAGAATCGTAGTACTTGGCTTTTTTTTTACGATGGTAGAAAAGAGCGATGTCGAGAGTTAGCTCGAAACTACTGTATACGCTTATTGTGAATAACACCCACCAGGCCATGAAGGATAATGCGTAGAAATTTATGTCTAGCTCTTCTTTTGTTACGAAGCCGTAAAGGGATAGTGATAGCAGAAGGGGACCTGATATTGTTAGAAGTGTCAGGTGAAAGGATTTTGACTGGGATTCTGAAGTTGAAGAAATAAGTGAGAGCAGCTGGTAGGCTATTAGGATAAGCCATGTAAGAGATTGTTGGGAAATCAACAAGTAGCACCAAAGAATATTGTGCCTTTTGATGTAGTTGTAGAGGATTACTCCAATAAGGAATAATGACCAGATTACTACTGTTAATTTGAACTTTTTGGTCATGTAGACTCCTGGTTGAATATACATATTTATAGATGGAGTTAATAGCATTAAAGCTGTTATTTCGTCTTAAGGATTAACATAATCCCTAAATTCTATCAAAAACAAACCAATCTCCTAATCTCCTACCCACAATCTCACTAAAACCCCATCAAAACCCGTACCTCCAAAAAAAAAAATTCTAAAATCTTTAAACTATCCTTAAAAATTCGATCAGCCATGAATTCTTAGCGACTTAGTAAATCGATTTGGTTTTCGTATGACTCTTATAAACAAGGTCAATATAGGCAGCAGTGAGTTTGCTTTCGACCCAAATATGCCAGCGATGGAAAGGAATATCTTCCTGCAGTGCTTTTTCATAGAGTTCATTCGGAGGGATAACACAAATAGCATCCATATAAGGAGAGTTGAGTTTAACAGCTTGCGTGATCTAATTATGTATCACCAAAGTAAAGTACTCTTCCAAAGGATTTTTTCTCTTGTTTAAAGCTTTTCTACCAGCGACACTTGCGACTTGCACAGGATTAGAGACTTTAAGAGAAAGACTTTTAGGAGACATCATCATAAAAGCAGGTTCTGGCATTTCAGGTACTAGTTCCTTTGAGATTTCTTCTAGTTCTGACATAAGACTGATATGCCGACGGACTTTCGGCTTCCTGGTTGACTGTTGATTTGCTGTTTCAATGACTTGAATGTCTTCAGAGAGTTTCTCTGCTTTTAATTTGACTCGATTGTAGTCAAAAGTGAGTTGTTTGTACTTTTGCTCGATTCCGTATTTTTCTTCTTGGCAATGGTCGAGTTCTTCTTCGAGGTCTTTGGTTTTTTCTTTAAGTTTTGAAGACTCTTTTTCGAGTTTGTAGTTTTGTTCTTTGATATTGTTTATCATTCCTTCGCTTTTTAATAAGTCGTCTTTTAGAGAATCGATTTTTTTGTTTAACTCGTTGTTTTTTTCTTAGTATTTCTTACTTTGGAGCTGAAGGTCGTGTTCTTTGTATCTTGCTAGCAAGTCGTTTACTTCTTCGTTTAGCTCGTGGTCGTTTACTAAGGGCTTTTCTTGCTTGATTGAGTTTTCTTTTAGCATTCGTTTGTGCTCGGCTAGTAAACTGATTAGTTGCTCTTCTGCTTTGATTAGGGCACTGTTTACTTGTTGGTTCTTTTCTTCAGCGATTTGAAGGTCGTTTTGTAAGGTTTCATTATCATTTTTTACTTCTCTAATCAAGCTTTTAAAGTACTGTTTCTTACTCCTGCATTTTTTAAGTTTTTGCACCTGTTCATCATTCCTCTCTAAAACCATTCTAGAGATTCCAACACAAGCATGAAGATCTCTTTCCCTATTAGTCAATTCACTAATGACATAACTAAGTTCTTCAATGGGGTTCTTTTTCAAAGAATTCGAGCGAGCACGTCGTTCCAAGAACGGAACAGAGATCTCAGCAGTTAACGAGTCCAAAATATTCCTAAGCCGATGACTATCAAGTTCAGGGTCCGAGGAGCTACGAGATGCGAACTCTTCCATTTCCTTTTATTCTCCCATAAAAAATTCTATCAAATAAAGATTCTTTAAATAAGTGAAATAAATACTTACAAGAATTAAAAAGTTTATATTAATGCTGGTTGGCTTTTTAGTTTTTTTCTGATTTGAGTTGATGGATCTCAGGTGGGGATATCAGTGATTTAGAGAAAATTTCAAGAATTTAGCAGGGGGTAGTTCAGAAGTGAATTTTAGTTAGGAATTTGGGTGAATTCTGATTAACTTGGCTTTTATTTGAGTTCAGCACTTTGATCGAGATGAATTGAATTTTTTTATCATGCTCTGAGGTAAGTATTTTAAAATTATGTAATAAGGAATATTTTATTAACTTAAAGTAGGAGTGTGAGTCTTGCAGTTTTTAGATATGATACTAAAATTATCAGGTGCTTTAATTTCTCAAAATACTTCATAATCAATTGTATACGCTTCACATGCGACCAGCCCTGCCTAGAAATGCTACTCAGAAAAGTGCTTAAGTACAAGAAACCTTCTATATAAAAAACCAATTTCCAAAGAGTTCCTCTCACTGTTTAAGCTCTTCAACCCAGGAGACATGCTTAGAATAAAAAAAAATTTTAACCATCATCCAGATCCTTCACCCAATACAAAAAAAACTGCTTGAGCTGTCAAATTCCTTCAAAATGCCAAACCTTCCATTCCAGTTTCTTCCTCTTAGGCCAGCGCCATCAATTTCATTTGGAGTGCAAGTAATTCCTAATTAAATCACCCTCCAAAAGCTACATCTCATCTTCACCCTGCATCCCTAAACCTTTCAATAACATACATTAAATATTTCCGTAAAACTACTCTAAAATGGAAGATTCACTCGAAAGTCCATCATTAAAAGTGAAGTTTTCAATCGCTCTTCTCGCCATGATCGAGGCAGAAGTAATGACATTGCTTTACCCAATCCTTCCATTCATCGTCGAGCACTTCTTAGAGCCAGGTTCCTCCGAGCAACAAATATCTGAAGGTTCAGGCAACTTGGAAGGCATTTACCGTCTGATGCAGTTTTTTGGGTGTATTTTTTCGTAAGTTTTATGAAGTGGGATGCTTTCTGACAAAATCGGCCGTTCAAAGGTCTTGACTTTCACGACTTTCATCAACTTTCTATCAACTGCCCACCTCGCATTCTGCACTCGGTACTGGGAAGCTTATATGAACCGGCTTTTGTCAGGTCTTTGTGCGGGAAGCACCCCTGTGACCAAGTCTTTGATTCGAGAAATTTCATCTGATTCGAATATTTCACAGCTTTATGGAGTTTTCGCTATTGGCGTCGCAATCGCTAACTTCCTCGGGCCTTTACTGGCGATGACTGCCAATCCGAACAAGTGGCTTTCAGTGGAGTTGAGTTTTTTCAAGACTTATCCTTACAGTGTGCCTTTGCTTCTTCAGTACTTTTCATGTAGTTCTTTGATATGTCTGGTGACGTTTTTATCAGTTGTTTTTTTCTTGAAAGAACCAAATCGCCCGATTCAAATGAAAGATGAAAGTGTTTGGGGGTTATTTCGTAATAAACTTTACTTACTCACTGTACTTAGCTACTGGATGGTCGGTTTTTTTCAGTTCGGATTTCGTTTGGTTTATTCACTGATCTGCAAGTCGCCTGAAGAAGTTGGAGGCATCGGGATTCAAATGGAGTATCAAGTGTCCTTCATTCAAATGGTCTCCGGGGGGATCGCCGTTGTTTTATCCCCTCTGCTCACTCCAAGACTCAATAAAAGATTCGGTTTGATCATATCTACCGTTGGACTTACTTTAACCATGATGCCTGTTGTTGTTCTTTTAGGAATCGCTCCTTTGATGTCTTATTACTTCAAATACGCAGCTTTATTTGTGGTCTATGGACTTGAAAACTCCCTTATATCGATTTTTATCTTTTATATATCGATTTGTATCAGCAATACTGTCACTTCTCAGGTACTTGCTACTGCTGTTGGACTCTCACAAGCCCTTGTTGGAATCAGCAGGTTTTCTGGAGCCTCGGCTTTTGGGGTGGTCTATGGATGGACTGTCGGACCTGGACTTCAGTTTGGGTTCAATGCGAGGTCTACTTGCTTTTTTATGGGAATTGTTCCGGTTTTTAGTGCTGGTGTTTTATGGTTCGGAGTTGATAGAAGTGTTGAGAGGAAGAAAGAGGGTAAAAGTAATGAAATTCCTTTAGTTGTGAAGAATGAGAGTAATTAAAGGGTTTAGGGGAGGATAAATTATTTAGTCGTTGATTGAATGTGTGATATTAATTTGAGAAGGTCATAAGATGGCCAGATAGTTTTTTTGATTTAAGGTTTCTGATTTTAAGTCGAGGAAGTAGTGCTTAGGTTGTAGGGGATTATATTAGATAAGTGAAGTTTAAACCCAAGCCTCTTTTTACATAAAGTATCTAGAGTTTGACCTAAACTAAAAAATATAAACACTACTAAAACCCAAACACCAAACTCTTTACTGCTCTTCATTACCCTAAATTATCTTTTCCTCCTCTCAAAATCTGAATTTAAAAACAGAAAAACAAAAAAGAAAGCTTTTGACCTTCAAAAACTCATCAAGCAAGAAATTTTCATCAACTTCGACCTGCTTAAAAAAGCACTTATAAGTTTAAGATTGACCCTGTCTTTAGAATGTAAAACTTATCCTGAGTATATGGCTTAGTCTTAAAAAGTGATGCATATATATTTATTTTGTATGATCAATAATATATTTTTCATTAATTACTAAGCTATTCACCTCAAATAGTATTCCCGGATAGGTACTCCATGCAAATATTTCCAACAGTCCTGCAGTTTGAATTGCAAGTCACTCCTGAGCTTATCACACTTCACAAGCTTCATCTTCATCTTCACTCTAAACCCCAAAATCTCTCGATAATAGACATTAAATAGTTCCGTAAAACTACTCTAAAAATGGAAGATTCACTCGAAAGTCCATCATTAAAAGTGAAGGTAGTAATCGCTTTACTAGCCCTTATAGAAGCAGAAGTGATAACAATGCTTTACCCTCTTCTTCCATTCATGGTCGAGCACTTCTTAGAGCCAGGTTCCTCCGAGCAACAAATTTCTGAAGGTTCAGGCAACTTGGAAGGCATTTACCGTCTGATGCAGTTTTTTGGGTGTATTTGGGTGTAAGTTCTATGAAGCGGAATGCTTTCTGACAAAATCGGCAGATGTAAGGTCTTGGCTTTCACGACTTTCATCAACTTTCTGTCGACTGCCCATCTCGCATTCTGCACTCGGTACTGGGAAGCTTATGTGAATCGGCTTTTGTCAGGTCTTTGTGCGGGAAGCACCACTATGACCAAGTCTTTGATTCGAGAACTTTCATCTGATTCGAATATTTCACAGTTTTATGGATTTTTTGCTATTGGATTCGGATTCGCTAGCTTTCTTGGGCCTTTATTGGCGATGACTGCAAATCCGAATAAGTGGCTTTCGGTGGAGTCAAGCTTTTTCAAGACCTACCCTTATAGCATGCCTTTACTACTTCAGTATTTTTTATATAGTTCTTTTGTATGCCTGTTGACCTTTTTATCAGTTGTTTTTATCCTAAAAGAACCAAATCGCCCGATTCAAACAAAAAATGAAAGCGCTTGGGGGTTGTTCCGGAATAAACTTTACTTATTAACTGTCCTCTGCTTTTGGATGGTCGGTTTTTTTCAATCCGGTTTTCTTTTGGTTTATTCTCTGATTTCAAAGTCACCTGTAGAAGTCGGAGGTATCGGTATTCAAATGGAGTATCAAGTCTCTTTCATTCAAATGGTTTCCGGTGTGCTCGTCTTTATTCTACCTCCTCTTCTCACTCCAAGACTCAATAAAAGATTCGGTTTGATCATATCTACCGTTGCACTAACTTTAACCATGATGCCTGTTGTTGTTGTTTTAGGAATGGCTCCTTGGATGTCTTATTACTTCAAATACGCAGCTTTGTTTGTGATTTATGGACTTGAAAGCAGCATCATTTCGATTTTTATATCTTATATCTCGATTTGTATCAGCAATACTGTCACTTCTCAGGTCCTTGCTACTGCGATTGGACTCTCACAAGCACTTCTTGGAATCAGCAGGTTTACCGCCACTTCGGCTTTTGGGGTGGTCTATGGATGGACTGTCGGACCTGGACTTGAGTTCGGGTTCGATGCGAGGTCTACTTGCTTTTTTATGGGAATTGTTCCGGTTTTTACTGCTGGTGTTTTATGGTTTGCAGTTGATAGAAGTGTTGAGAGGAAGAAAGAGGTTAAAAGTAATGAAATTCCTTTTGTTGTGAAGAATGAGAGGAATTTAAAGGGTTTAGAGGATTAAAAATAATTTAGTTTTTGGGTGAATATATGTCAATATCTTAAAATATCTAGATTCATAAAATAAAGTTAAATAAAATCACAACTAACTCCCTTCAATTAAGTATAAACCTATCTCTCCTCTGAGATAAACTACCTCAAACTTAACCTAAACTAAAAAAAAAAAAACCATAAAAACCACTAAAACCACCAAAACCATCTCCCTCCTCCCCTTCGCCTTCTGAATCCTAACCCTTTCCTCCCTAGACCTAAATTCCAAAGCCGCAAAAGACAAAAAACAAAAACTCCTAACCTTCAAAAACTCATCAATCAAGTACTTTTCCTCAACTTCCACCTGTTTCAACAACGCACTAATCATCCCAAGACAAACCTTTTCCCCTTTCTCCACCTTTTTGCGAACCTCTTGAAATTCTTCCAAAACATCCTCTAAAAACTGAGCCTTTCTAAAATTATTCCATTCCGAATAATCAAGTAAAACGATTTTTCTCTGATTTTTCTGAAACAAGCTTTGAAACTGTGACCTAATAGCCCTATTAAGTCTTATTTCTTTTGTGATGAGTTCTCCAAGACTTTCAATACTGATCATATTTAATATCTACCTTCATCCTCCCTTCTTATCACTTCTTTCAATACTGATCATATTTAATATCTACCTTCTTCCTCCCTTCTTATCACTTCTTTCAATACTGATCATATTTAATATCTACCTTCATCCTCCCTTCTTATCACTTCTTTCAATACTGATCATATTTAATATCTACCTTCTTCCTCCCTTCTTATCACTTCTTTCAATACTGATCATATTTAATATCTACCTTCATCCTCCCTTCTTATCACTTCTTTCAATACTGATCATATTTAATATCTACCTGCATTCATCGCGTTGTTATCACTTGTCTTCACCGACCTTCTTCTATTTCTAAAAACGAACAAAAAGAGAACCGCGATGATAAAAAGAAAGATTTCAATGGAAATGGCCATTGCAGGTCCATGAGTGGCGCAAATGTCAAAATCATCATCTTCGTACCCTGGGATTTTTTCACAGTCTTTGTTGAAACCCGCCTGGGTAGAGCCGAACCACCCGGCAATGGCGGCTGTATGGAAGACAAGAGTGAGAATAATCACTATATAGATGCCAAGTTCTGTGAAAAGACGCTTTCGACTCAGTAAAAACGCGATGTACGCAATCCAGACCGCGCACATTAAAAGAGTCAAACTTTCGAAGAGAACGTAAATAATTCCTCCTGTATAAAGACGGTCAAATGTCGCTTCCCAACCTTTGATGTCGTTGTCTTTTGCTTGCTTCAAGATCTCTGATATGTACTTGTTTTCCCATCGGCCTTGGCAACCACCGCACTTTAGGATACCAGATCTCCACTTTTCTCCACCTTTGCCTTGAGATGACCATCGAGGGGTTGATACTGAACCGATCATCACTAGGATGAGAACTGTTAGGATTACTAGAAGAGAGGTGTACCAGTAACGGAGACGGATTTTAAATAGAATGTTTGAGTTTGGGGGCTCTAGGTTGGCGTAGTCTACTCCTCTACGGGAAATGTAGTGGGGTTGGTTATCGTTTGCAACATTATCCATATGATATTCACCGTCCTCTGCAAAGTCATCCATAACTTAAAATAATAATTTCAGTACTCAACCAGGTTTTATTGCTATAAATGGGCTGCGGTACCAGCAGTGAAAATAAGCAACCATACGCTGAGTACCTAATAATCAAAGTCGAAATTCGTCTTCCTTACAACAACCACCCTCCAATATTCCTGGACTTCAACCACCGAAAGTATTCAACAGACTTAAAAATCAACTCACAACAAATGCAAACAATTTCCTCTCTTTTATTCATCGAGCATTCCGAGCTTTTTTCTCGTTTTCTGAAGCTTTTCGAGTCCGATTCAAGTTTCAGCTTCACTCAAATCTCTTTCGCGTCTCTTCTACTGTGCAACGGAAGTTTCACTGAAAAAGCGAAGCTTTTTTTCGAGGTGCTTGACATAAAAAATCAGAATTTTCTTACACGAGGAGAAATTTCTCAGTTAATTGATGAGTTGATCTTGATTTCAATTGAAAAAATCCCAAGTTTGGTCGTGGAAAGTCCGGAAATAGTTAAAAAGTATCTGGAGAAATTGAGAAAGTCAAGTGATGATTGTAAAAAATTGATCATGTGGCAGCTGCTTAAGGGACAGAAGCAGATATCGACGGATACTTTTGTGGATAGGTTTCTGAAGCCGAAGAGTATTGATTTGTTGACTTCGAGGGGACTGAGGAAGTTTATATATGATCATTCTAAGTAGGGGGTAAAAATGACGACTTCTCAAACGACTCCAAAATCAGTAGTAAAGACTGAAAAAATCTTCTCTCAACAAGTACCTTCAACCGGCCCTCAATCAATGAGACCCTTCACGCAAGATTGTCTCTCCGACATAAGATCAAGAAGTCACTCATTCATAGTTTCCCAAAATAAAAAAAGCAAAACCACAGCAGGTGAAGAGCCACATTTTTTCATCCATCTCGAAGATGAAGGAAAGACAATATTTTTCCGATATTACACCGACATCAAATTACCAACAGAATCTTTTCAATCCTTAGAACCAGAAAATCTTCTAACAGAAGAAAAGCTTCTTGAGTTTTCCTCAAACTCAATAAAATCCTGGGTAAAGTCTTTTCTAAAAACCTTTTCTAATTAATGAGTAAAAACTTAAAAATCCGAGAACCCTTTCAAAACAAGACACTTCCAACGTCAAAGTCTTACAACACAACCCTTTCCACGAACCGTCCCTCATCAAGACCTTTAAGTCGTAAGGCCCTTCCAAACAAGACTCTTTACAACAGTCTTTCCTTCGACTTTATATTTTTCAATGAAATCGAAACAGAAAGTGTATCATTAAACTACTGCTTCGAAAAGGCAGTCTACTTGTTTTCCACCCAAAACTTTCCCTTTTCACTGAAAATGTTTTCAAAAGTTCTGGACCTGGACAAGTCAAACATCGCTGCATTAAACAACTTGTCAGTTTGCCATATCAAACTTTCAGACTTAAACGAAGCAATTAAAGGCTTTCATCAAATCATCCAACTTGACAAGACCTTAGAAGCCAGTTACTTTAACATCGCGTTGTCCTACCTGGTATTTGACAAGCCACAAGAAGCACTGTTATGCCTTAAAAGCTCTGAAGAAACTTTGCAAGGCCGAAGCCAGTCTTTTAAAGACCTGGAAAAGTTCATCCAAAACTACAGCCAAGCAAAAAACAAGAAACTTTTAAGTTCCAAAAGATTTTTAAAAAATAGCGAATATGAACCTGTCTTCACTCGGAAAAGTCCTGCGAAAAAAACGGAAGAAGTGAAAGTTAACAAGTCACCTGGATTAAATCAGTCACCAGTGAACAGTAAAAGCACTTCTCCAATATTTGACGAAGAAGTGATCGACAAGATGAGGACAAAAATGACGAAACTTCGCACGAAGGTCTATAAAGACATAAAAAACCTGATAAAAAAAGACATTCCGAAGACAGGAAAACTTGAATCAAAATACCTGACACAAGAAGAGCTAAAAGACCTAAAAATCGAATTTTCCAGGTTACCTGGAGAAAGAGATTATGAAAAAGTTGAAAAGATTTTAACGAAAATTAGTTTTTTCCAGAAGTACCCGAAACATGTAAAGCAGCAAATTTTTGAAATTGGTGAAGTCAGATGTTTTTTACCTGGAGAAGTCATTTTTGCTCAGGGAGAAGTTGGAGATAGTATGTATGTTGTACTCAAGGGCGCCATTACAATTGAAAAGGAAGGAAGTGAGTTTGGTGGAAAGAAAATCGTTATCAATAGTTTGTATGATGGAAGGCAGTTTGGAGAACTCGCCTTACTTAACGGCTTGAATTCAAAGGCTTCGAATAATGAAAGGACTGCTTCTTGCATCGCTTTTGAGAAGACTTATCTGTTCTGCATGCCAAAGCTCAACTTATCGGAGATTGTTTTGCTGAGTAATAAGAGAGAACTTGATGATAAGCTTGAGTTTTTTTCTAGTCTCACGTTCTTTCGAGGAATCAACCGAAATATGCTAATGGCCCTTGCTTCGAACATTGAAACTACAATTTTCAAATTAAATGAGGTTTTGATTCATAAGGGCGAAGTCCCTGCAGGCCTTTTTATTATCAAACATGGCCATGTTGGACTTTTCACTGAAGGATTCACAGTGAAAAATAGATATAATGATGAGTTTTCCCCTGTGCGTAGTCAGAAGCCACGCCCACCTCCAATGTACTTCATTCGAAACCCTCCAGAGCGACTAAGAAAATCCACTCCAAACAAATCCCAAACTCCAGAATCATCTTCAGCCCGTCTATCAAGCCGTGACAAAGAACGTCTAGACAACGGTGGTCATCTAGTAAAAGAACGTATCAGTTTCGCAAGCTTAAAAGAATCAGACTTCTTCGGAGGCCGTACAATTTTACAAGGATTCACTCACGACGGTCAACAGATCCACCCAAGTAAGTTCACAATAACAGCTCAAAGTACAATAGTCGAGGTGTTCATAATAACCCGTTATCATCTCCAGTTCTTAACACAAGAAATGAGTCTTCAATTTTTTACAATTCTAGAAAAAAGCTACGAAATCGACTGTCCTGAAGACATCGACGCAGGGGAGATGGACAAGTTGTTTCAAAGTTGGCAAGATTACAAGTCTCAACTTTTAAACGGTATCCGGAAGGATAATTTTATGGCGAAACATAAAATTAACTTTCCTTTTGTTTTTAGTTAACTAAGAGGATTAAAAGCGTTAGAAGGGTGAGAAGGTGTCCGAAGTCGTCTTTGGCGCTGAAGGAATAATAAGGCTCGTAAAGCCCTGCCCCTGCTGCACAGTGATGAAGAGACTCGTCGGAGAAGAGGCTGGAGTAAAGAAGCTGTCCCATGAATTTTTTGTACTTTTTGTACTCGGAAAAAGTGATACTGTTGCACATGTACAAGATATCCGCGTCTAATGTATGAGCACTGTCTCCTGAACATTCAGAACTCGAGTATTTCATTTCTGTAAGCATTTGATTCGCGTCTTTCGTGTATCTCACGTATTCTGAACAGTAACCTGTGTCATTTTTGCTTCCTCCACAAACACAAGGCGATGTTTTATAAACTCCAGAAGATTCAGTTAACTTATAAACACAGTTAGTTCCTATTTCACACTCGTAAGGCGCTTGCATTTTTTTCTCTCCCTGGTAAATCTGGATGTTTTCACAGATACCTTGATAAGCGAAATTACTGACACAAGCTTTTGAATTATCAGATTTTTCACCTGGGTCTAGACTGAACATTTGAATGCATTTTTCTCGACTGCAGACAGATCCAGCTTTACATTGATCGTCACTTGAACAGCTTTCATCATTTTGCTTGACATTTTTACATTTTCCATCATGACAGTATAAGTTCTTTTGACAGTCATCTGAGGATTTGCATTTTTCGTATTCAGACTGGCCTTTGCATCTGTTACTGCTGCAGTTGTCGCTTTCACATTCGGAGTCTTTGCAGCAATAATAACCTGTTTTTAATCCGGTTTGAATATTAGAGCAAGGAGTGATTCGGTTGTAAAGGTACTTGCAAGAAACGTTTTTCCATTCGGTTATATCTCCAAGAATAGAAAAGTCACAGTAATAACCCGCTTTACATCCTCTGACCTCGACGGTATCTTCTAAAACTGAAACACAGTGGTCTGTAGTGATGCCCGACCCACATGTTACTTCTAAGCACTCTGAAGTAGTGATACCGGCAACAGTTCTTATAAAAGGCAGTAAAAACATTTATAAGATTTCATAAATATATTTTTTAGATTGTTTCTGAAATAGAACTTGAATGTTGATGAGAGACTTTTCATTGAAAAAGATGAAAAATAGCAGGAGATGAGATTTTTTGGATTTTTCGATTTAGGTCGCTAAATTTATATGAAAATTATTTTACTTGATGATTGAAGGTGAATAAATAAACTATAGTCATTTGCTAGTCTAGAATGAAATAAAAATCAAATTATTAAGCATAAGGTTTTAATTTCTTGATTCCCTATCAGATGACTTTAAATCAAATGAAATATTTATGATATAAATTTAAAAAAATATTCATTATTGAATAGTAAAACTTGAAATTGTTGAAGTCTAATTTTATTCAAATTTGGAGACCTCAGTACATTCCCCCGAGATTTTCTTCTGAATGACTCTTTTGCTCCACTTTTCACCCTGTTTAACAATTTGAGGATAACTAGGAATAGCTAGTTTAAGTACCCAAATCACAAAAAACAACGAATGTTCAAGTACCAAAAAAATAATCCACTTTTCTTTAAAACTCGAATTCACAAAGAACCCAGAGGTAAAAATAACAATCCCCGAATTAGTAAAAACCCCAAAAAAAGCGATAGCGACAACAATATTCTTCCAAATTCCAATTTCTTCAGTTTTCACAGGTTCCGGCCTGCGAACCAAATAACAAAGTTTCCACGCGTCAATCCTAATTTCCCAAACAATCTCAAACAATGCAAAAGCAGCGACTAAAGGAAATGACGCGCCAAACAAAGCAACAAATCCAAATTGAATGCACATTTCCAGGTAGTCCTCAATTGCGAAGTCGTAAGGCTCTAACTGTGACTCAGTCTCAATCGGGTCAACTTCTTGTTTTTGGTCTTTTTTGCCTTTAGCGAAATTTCTCTCTTCACGAGTCCTACGAAAATAAAACAAAAACCAAGGAAGACCCAATTCTGCTAAGTTTAAAGCGAAATTGACAATGAAAATAATCACAAGTTGAAGGCCTAGGTCGAACATGCAACCGTTTTTACTGCAGCCTTCGAAGTACTCTTTGAAAAAAGCGATGTAGAAAAGGCCGGAGTAGTTATTCACGAATTGGAATAAGAAAAGTTTGAAGGAAAGACTGTTGTTGTGTTGGTTGATTGTCTCGTGATTTTCCCATATGTTTAGCTTCTGGGCTATTTTTGAGTAGATCACGTCGAAGAGCTTGATTTGGATCACGTAGACTAGACCTGAGATTATCGCGCCTATGTCTTTGAACTCGCTGTTGGTTATTAGTGAAACTCGAAGCTGGAATACCGATATCACCACGATTATCACTAATGTGATGAAGACTAAAACACTTGAAAAACTGATGATTTTTAAGGAGTTGTCTTGGATTTGGTTGTCTCGGACTAGCTTCATTGTGCCTGAGGCTTCGTCTCTTTTAAACTTTCCACGGAATTGCTCTCTTTGGATCTCTTGGTCGATAAAATTAAGAGTGCCCCATTCCCAAGCCAATTCTTTTTCCCTTCTCGCCCAATACTTATCAAAAAAAACTCCCCAAATGGACAAGAAAAGGTTAAAAAAAATCTGAAGTACAACATGAATCTGTTCATTCCATGCATTAATAAACACTAAAAACTGTAAAAAAGATACCAAAAATCCAGTAACCGCACAAATTTTCATAATTTTCTTATAAGTATCCATCCAGCCGAAGTAAAAAGCGATTTGTTCAGAAAAGTAATTCTTTATCTTATACAAAGGTTGAGGTTCTAAAACTTTCCTAAAGTTAGCCCATTCATTTTTCAAGTCACTGAGAGGAACCGGTTCATGAACAGCGAAAATCGAGATCAAAACATTACAATTTTTCAAAGTATGAACATCTAAACATCCTGACAAGTACTTCGACACGATGCGATATTTATCAGTGAAAGTGAAAAGCGAAAGCTTATCAGGCACTTCTTCACTGTATTGATTGTAATGAACGAATATATCTTCATTTTTTCTGGTTTTGCTACTAAGCCAGATAGGGCCGAAAGGTGGAACTTTTTTAAATTCGTAGAATTTTTTAGGGTTTTTTCTTAATTTAAGTCGATAATTCATTTCAGTCGCTCTTCTTCTCAGCCAGTTTTCACTTGGAATGACTTTACAGAAAAGTTCTTCGCCATTTCGAGATTTCATTAAAGTGTATCTCAAGTCGATTGACTTGATGATGTGTAAAACGCAGGAAATCGCTACTAAGTTGAATTCGAAGACAGAAACTTTGAATAAATCGTTGTCAGACTTTGACAGTCTTCTTGAAAGCCACGGGACTTGACTTTTTATGTCTTCTGGAAGAGATTGACTGATGAAAGAACTGTCTAAATTGTTGATATTGCAAGAAGAGAAAGGGTCTGGGTACTCTTCTTTAGCTGTTGTTTTGAATAGTCTTAAAATGTATTCTTGAAGACGAGTTACTGATTTAAAAGAAGTTTTTGTACTGACTTGCTTCTCGTGGAAAGGGTTGATGAAGTGCAGGATGAGAACTGAAGAGTCTTCAAATGGAAAATTTTCAAGCACTGAAGAATAGTCCATTAATTATTAGTGATTTGATTGGATAAAATTCAACTATTTCAACTTCAGACGAAATGGAAAGTTTTGTGCTTGTTCTTCTTCAGCTGATTTTAGGTGGTAGGAGGTTTTGATCGAGATCCATAAAAACTTCAGATAAAAATGTGACTTTTAATTAAGAAGTTCATGCTTGATATATGAATTCTTCTGTGTAAGATAAGTTCAATAATTTTCATTAGAATTTTAGTCTTATTCCTAAAATCAGAGCTAAACTAATCAAGCCATATCAACAAAGAAAACCAATAAACTATAAATTCTGTTCTTAAATCAATTCAACTCCTCCTTATATCCTCATCCATTTCAACTTAACCTCCTAACACCCTACTTCACTCTAAACTACAAAACGCTACCGAAAAGGCGGGAAGGTTAAATAATCTCCCTGTTCAATTCAATAAAAGACATTAAATTAAGCTTTACATCTTGCAAGAATTTTTGCCTTAACAAAAGGAAGAGTTTCAGCAGTATAAGTCTGAAAAGCAAGAAAATCCTCAAAGTGAGCGATGAGAGATTCCTTGGAAATTACATCTTTCGCCCTTGGAAGTTCGTAAGAAATGGTCAATGCTAAGAACTGCTGCAAATATTCAATCGCTGGGGCCAATGACTCGATTTTTTCGAAGTTTAACGTGCTTTGAAGCCAGAACTCGAAAGCGCTTGCGAAATGATTAGAAAACTCTTGTGTGCAGGACTCCCTTTGAAGCACCAAGTAAATCGTGCCTGCTGCAAGTGCTGACCTGCGAAAGCGCAAATGAAAGTCATCTAAAGCGACTGCGTCCAGAATCCCAAATACCTGTCTAAGTAGGCGATATGCATTTTTACTAGACTGTTTCAGCTTAATCGGCACATCCGAGTTAAACGAATCCCACTCGCTCATAAGCCAATTCGACCAAGCATAAAGCGTACTCGACAATACCTTCCATCTAAGAGTATTCATGATTTTCCTTTCCATTTCAATAATTTCCGACGGTGAGCAGTAGTCCCCTGTCGAAGCTGCAAAGTCAGAAATCCTTGGAACTGAAATCTCTTCAGATTTACTTGAAATGAACAATGCAGATATCCCCAGCAGTTGAAAAGACTTTTTTGCCATCTTTGCCAGTGATAAAAACCGGTCGATGATAAGAATTGACATGTGAAATGTTTCACGTTTTAAAAGAAGATCATTCGATGTTTCCATCAGCCAGTTCAGCAGAGTGGACCTCATGGAACTCGTTATTTGTGTTTGAACTTGTGCTAAATGCAGCGGGTTTATCACGAAATCTTCTTCTTTTTGCCGAAGATTCGCGAAATTATCAGCATCTTGAACTTTCCAATCAGAAAATGAGGGAGTCTTCTCAATAGTTTCAATGCAAGTGAGGTCCAAATGGATCCTTTTGTAGGGCTTGCTGAAGTTCTCATTGAGGTTAATTTCTCTCAATTTCATACTTTAAATATAATTAGAAATCCCTCCAATTATTAGAATCTTTAGAATAATAATGGAGAAACGCCGGGCTTTCCGCTTTTTATGAAGGTGATGCTTTTGGTAGCTGTGACAGTTTCACATATTTAAATTTTTTCTGAAAATACTGGAGTTGAAGGGAGTAGGTTTAGAATTGGTTTGTTTTAATAAATATTTGAGTAACCGATAGATAAAAATATCACTAAAATTAAATAAAACCTTCCTCTGCTCGAGTTTTTATTTTTTTCATTATCTCGTTAATCGTCGTGTCGCATCCTTCAGTGTCTTCCAAGTCGATGATTTCTTCGAGTTTGTATTCAAGGATTTCATGGTAAGAGTCGTAGTTGTAAAGCGTTCTCAGCTTGTTTCGGGCTCTTTGGAACTCGTTGATGTATCTTCTTACTTTGCCTAGTTGGATTTCTTGCTGGAAAACTGTGAAATTTCCCTTTTTTTTCAACATCCATTTGTACTTGCAGGCTGATGTTAGAACTAGTGCTGCTACTTCTTTGATCTCGTCTTTGTACCATAGACGATGAAGGGTTAAAAGTGATTTTTGCTGACCTGTGTCGAGCATTAGAAGGTTATATAAACTGCAACACATCACTGAAACCACAAGAACTCCCCAAATGCAAGCTATGCACCCGCATACTCGACCAGGCATGGTGACAGGATAATAGTCTCCATACCCTACAGTAGTCATAGTTGTAATGATGCACCACATTGCGTTACCATAGTCATTAAGATCCTTAGAAGTTAAACTAGAAGCAGGTCTTTCAAAAAGTCTTAACAAGAACCCAAATACAAAAATTCCAGTTAAAAGCATCCAGATCATTACATGCAAAGGTTTTTCTTGTATCATGCACTTCCCAGCATAGTAAAAATCAGCAAAGCTACCATTCATCTGACAAAGTCTCTGACTTCTAGAAGACCGATAAACACTTAAAACCGAAAAAACACGTATCAAGTGATAAATCCTAATGACCATAAAAGCAGTTATGATAGTAGTATAAGCATATTCAATATCACTTTCAACCATCGCATTATACGCAATGAAACTTTGATTCCCAAGTCCAACAGGAATATGTATCACATTAATTCCAGCTTCTAAGTAAAAATAATTCATCTTTCCAGTGCTCGTCAAACTATCCATATAAGAAAAAACCCCTTTTGCCTGATTAAGCAGAAACTCTTGCTTGACCCTGAAAAATATTGCAAAGATTAGCAAAAAAGTAGAAAAAGTGCAGATTACTTCCATAATCAAAAGAACTTCTGCCTTTTCTGGAAGGTCTGTGTAAGTCAAGTCAGAAACCATCGCAGCACTTCCAAAACCTGTAAAGGCTAAAAAGCACACAAAAGTTTCAGCGAGTTGAAGTTGTTTAAAGCGAATCTCAGAGACTTTCACGATTTCTGATTGTTTGTAGAGGATTGAGTACTTTTCTCTTGACTGGTTTATTTGTTTCATGAAAGAGATTGCCTCTTGAAACTCGTAGTTGTTCATATTTCCACGAGCTTATTATCTTAAGGTTATCTTGTTGGAATTTCTAGATGTTTTAATAATTAATTTAGGAGTGGAAAGGATTTATAGGTTTTAAATTGGGTGGTTTGAAGGGTTGATTGTTGGAAATATTGATGATAATTTAAATAGGGTTCTGGTGGAATTGAAATTGTTTAAATAATGAGGAATATGTTTAGGAGTATTTAGGGAAATTGTGAAGAACTGGCTTTGGTAGGATCAAAAAAAGGAGATGGGGGAGAAATAGAATAGAAAGAATGTTGAATTATTTGGATTGTTTATTTGAATTAATCTTAGGATTTCCTTGGTTCAGAATTAATTTAGTTATTCATTTATGAAATCAGATTGTCTATTCTGATAAATTATTTATTAGGCCTCACTGATGTTATAATTTTCTTGTAATTAGTATGAAGAAAATTAGATAAAAATGAAATATTTTGACAATTTTTATCTCAATTTCTTCCATCTTGCTTCTGAAGATTGTAAAAATTATTATATAAGTCTTAAAATAGGCAAGGAACTAAATCCTAATAACTCCAAACAACAATCCAGAATTTTTAACTTCCAAGAATAATATTTCCACAAATTTAAAAAAAAACTCATCTGAATGATCTTTCAATTAACTACTTCACTAAATTCCCACCTATCTCTAAAATCAATTAAAATATGTTTGAAAACTCAAAGTCAAAACCATTTATTGTCTATATCTTCCATAACTTTACCCTTATTCAGAAACCACAGAACATTTATAATAATCCCTTACTCTATCTTACCTCCGACTTTCACTATTTCAACTCTATTCACTTTTCTTTCTAACCCAAAAAACCTCCTGTTTTTTCTGAAATTTTCATTCAATAAAACCTTCTAAAATCATTTCCCAAATTGACTAATATAATAATTTCTAATGTTCCACTACTGGAAACTTTCTGAAAAGCACTGGAAACCTGAAACAGAAGAACTTCTGACCTTTTCCCAAAAATCTCAAACTCTCGACGGACATTCCCTGAACATCCAAACTCTACGCAACAACTACTTAAAATCCTCAGACCTTCCGAAATGGAATCGAAAAATGCGAAACCGGAGACTTTTTCTAAAGTTTTCAATTCCGACGTTCCTTTTCCTCTTCACCTTCCGCAAAGTAGAACGATTGATCGATTTCCTCGAATACGGCTTATAATAAAAAATAGGAAATTCTCACTCTTCTCAAAGTTCTCTTTTTTCCTTACCCTTTCTAAAACTGCTTAAAAGTTGAAAGTTTTAAAAATCCTTCCAATTTGAATAAATCCAAGTTTTATGGTAAATTTAATGATTCCCCAACTAATGGTTTCAGATTAATGGTTCTTTATAAACATAATTTTAAATGTCAAGAAAGAGAAACAGCCTTAAAATTAAAAATCGGAGAATCAAGACTTCCTCCCCTTTCTACCAGGCAAGCGAAGGTGAAATCATGTCGGATCTGAAAAGACTTAAGTTCGTTACAAAAAAAAACAAGACGATTCTTCAGGAAAAAATCTGTGACCAGGACCTGAAAAAAATGAAGACACAAGAAGAAAACGACCGAAATGCCGTCGAAATGCTTACCAGGCTCCAAGCCCTTCAAGTCAAAAGTTCGGAGCAAAAGAAAGAAGAGAAAAAAGTAGTGAAAAATGATCCACCTATGCAAAATGGAAACTGCTATTTCGGACATATTGGATATCCTTGGAATGGTAATTTTGATTATCAAAATTATCTGTCAAATATGGTTTTAATGCAAAATCAGAATTTTGGGTGGACTTCGGCTAATATGGGCTTTGGTCAAACTTCGATGATGCCGGGGTATTACGGCTTTTTTCAATAAGTTTAATATATGGAAGATTTTTTACCTTGTTGAATAAGATTAACTAATTAACTTGCATGTCTTTTGTCGGCCCATCAAACGGTTCATATTTTTTCTTATTAAAAGCCCGCGAAACGACTGGCAAGATGGTGACAACTGCCAGGGTGTTAAACCCGATCATGATAAAAAACAGAGAATTCGCGTTTTCCTTGCCTAAAAAGCCGATCTAAATAAAAAATACTAACATCTGACCGAAACTTGCACCTATTCCTCCTGATGCATCGACCAGACCTGTCAATGTCGACTTGGCTTCGGTTTCCGTCTCAAGGTCGCACATGTCAGCAGCGATCACTGCACTTAAAAAGTTTGAACCTCCACTTACGAGGAACCCGACGATTATCATGAATAAGCAACTTAGCCAGTCACTTTTGCCTAGTTGGAAACTGAATAAATTTATCATTGGAACGCTTGCCATCGTCATTCCCAGAAGCACGTAACTTCGGTCTGGTACTTTATCACTGATCACTCCGGAAAATATACCTCCGAGGATACCTCCGAATGAGTAAAGCATCATGATTATGCCTCCAATCTTCGTATCCATCCCAAGAGAGTCATACATAAAATAAGGCACCCAAATCATAATACTGAGATGAATAAGCTTGACACAAGCATAGCAAGCACAATAATAAAAAACAGTCGGCAGCTGCAAGGCCGCTAAGACCGAAATCCTAGGTTTTGTCTCAGTGGGAGAAATATGATCAGGCAACAACCAAAAGTTGCAAGTAACAACAACACAAAACACAACAAGCGTACAAAACGAGACAAAGACCCAGTCAAACCCAACAGACATCAAAAGTGCCGACAAAAAATACCCAAGAAGGTCTCCAACAGCGCTATTCACAGACCAGAGCCCAACGATAGACCCTCTGACTTCCTTTTTGTTTGTCATGCCCATGATGGCGACAGTCATCGGCCAAATAGCGGACTGGGCGAATCCGAGTAGACTGAAGAGAACCAGGTACAAGGCAAAGTTCATTAAATTGAAGTAACTCAGTAAAATAATCTAAGTTTTTAGTACCAAAGCGTAAATCACACAGGCAATTGACGAGCTGAGCCATAGAACCTTCTTTTGACGATAACTGTCGCCGAGAATGCCTAAAATAAAGTTGCCTATCGCGTAGGATAGTAAAAAGAACATGTCTATCGCTCCTAATTTGTTTGATTCTAGCTCAACGTCCTGGTGGAAGTCTTCAGCGCAGTTAAACCAGGCACTCATCAGCAGGTGACGTGAGGCGACGATTAGAAAGGTTAAGACAAAGACCTTCATTTTTAGTTAGATAAGGGAATCATGTATTTTCCTAACTTCATGTTGTAGTCATCGTCTTCCATCTCTTGAATACTGTATAAAGCGTCATAGTGGCCTTTGGATTTACTGATTATGTGAACTTTTAACTTGATTTGGTCTTTTGTTGCTTCTGGAAAGATGTTTGTCATTATTTTACCTCCGAGTAGGTTGATTTGTTGAACTTCAATGCCGAGGGATAGAGGAAGAAGTGATAATTCGACTCCTTCTGCTTCGTTTCCGAGAGTCAACATGTGATTTATTGTTGATTCGTAAGCGTCATCTATGAGAAAACATCTTAGATCTTCTCCTGCTTCACTTATTAAAGTAAGATAACTTAATGTTCTGCCGAATTCTATTAGCTTTAAATCGAAGTTATCGTCTTGTAGTAATTCAAGAACCTCCTGGAAAATAGATACTTTGGATGGGAAAACATTTGAGTTTATTCTTGAGTATAAGTTATTTATGATATTCCTTATGTAAGATATGCTTGCTTTGTAAGGATCTGTTGCTTTTGACTCGAATTTTATTATGTTACGAATGAATTCTAAAATTCTGTTTGGATTTTGATTGAAATGAAAAATCTTGAGAAAAAAAGTAGAGATTACTGATCGATAGTAACAGTTTCCATCTCCTCTAACTCTTTTCCAACCAGCAAACTGTCCACTTAATTCTTGTATATTTTTCAGATAATCATTATTATAGGGATATGCATCTCTTAATGTTGAAATATGTAGCCAATGAGGACTGATAGTTTTTACAATTTCTTCTCTAGAGTACAAAACCCTCCCTTCAAGCTCAACATGTTTCTGATAGCTAACCTTTAAATCCATATTCCTCGTTTCAAAAGCACTCAAATCGAAATTCCCAGATTCCCTTAAATCCATAATAATCTATAATATTCCATTAATCTCCTTAACTAAGATTATAAAAATCGCTTTCATCCACATTCCCAGGAGCGACAGCACTAGAAACATTCTGAATCTTTTCAACTCCATCCATATCCATAACCGAAACATCATTTGCCTCATTTTTCTTTTCCTTACTCCTCCTTAAGTTAAACCCAAAAACTTTCCAATAAACCAAAACCAAAACAATTAAAATGACAACAAGTCCACTTACCAATAAAACCAAAGCCAGTACATTCATCATTGTATAATAATTAATCAAAGCACAAGTGCAAGCCCAGACAGGTACTAAAAATCCTCCAATTTTCCACAAATTATAAGACTCCACAAGGCATGGCTTCATTCTCAAACAAGTGAAAAACAATGAAAAAGCGACAATTATCGAAACAATCAACTGCAACCAGACGTATTTTTCTTTAGCGAAGAAAACAGCGAAAGCCGCGATAAGGACTTTGCCTTGAGACTCTAGAACTAAATAAGAAGTATCAAATTTTATGTCTAAAGCTTTGTCTTGATAAGCGATACTTGGGAAGAGCAGAGTAGCAGTAGGGTAATAAAGAATAATAGTAAAAATCGATATCACAAAGTAAACCATATGTTCATTTGAAAAGCACTCAATACTTGAAAATCTCATCAAATGCCAAGAATTTCCATCATAAATACAAGAAAAAGAACTTAACATCGCACACATGATTGTCATGTACATGCTTTTCCCAAACAGTCCAATGAACTTGCTTAAAAAAAAATTAAGTGAAGGAAATTTAGCAACTGTAAAGTCAGCTTCTAGTCCAAGTCGTCCTTTTTTGATAAGTTTCAATGCAGGTATCATCAAAGCGACAAAAATCATGCTGCTAGCGAAGCAGGTCCAATAAGTCTCGACCCAGTACTCGTTGTCAGCCATGACTACTTCACTAGTCCTTGTAAAAGAACTTCCATAAGTCCAGCCGACTTCTTTATAAAAAGCAATTGATGAAAAACTGTAAATTTCCATGATATGTCCAAAAATTCCGATGATATTTGCGAGGTTTAAAGTCATGAAAATCGTTTTTGAAGATTCGTTTTTTCTAGCTTCTTTATTCGACTCTTCAAATTTTAAGGTGATTAGTTTGCAGACTTCTTCCCAAGGTGGTGATGCACGTTTTTCATGTATTGAAAGAACTGGTTTTTTCTCTACTTTTGGGATTGATGACTGAGGATTTGCTTTTAAATTCGTAAGTCCTAAATCAAATAGTTTTCCACAACAGGTGATGATTACTTTGAAAAATGCTGAAGAACATTTTGAAAATTTATCAAGGCACTTAGAGCACATCACTTTTTCTTCAATTTGCATAGTTTCAAGTCTCTTCAAGAAATTCGTATTCAATCCACGAAAACTTGCTCGATTAAATCGTTCCGGGTTTTCACTTTCTACAATTTTCACATCAGAGACTATTTCCTCATGATTTTCCTCCTTTTTACTCTCCTGAGCCCCTCGATCACTTTCATCTTCCTGTGATTCCTGGAATTCCTGAATGAAAAGACGAAGATAAGGGATATTCGTAACAAGATGAGGAAAAATTTTCTCTTTTATTAAATCTTCATCAGTTTTGACTTCTTTTAATTTGCTTCTGACGAGTTTTCTAAGTTCTGGAAGAAGTCGATTGGAGAATTCATCAAAAGTGATTTTTACGTTCGTGATTGAGGAGTTTCCAACGTTATACCTTCGAGTGATGCTGATATATAAAATATCACAAGTGACATTATTGATCACTTTTTCCAACCCTGTGAGTCTTATAAAGTTCCTCAAGTCACTCAAGTTCATCCAAGGTTCTCCATCATGTCCAATCATTCCATTGCTAAACCTCGCAAAAATAGCCATTAACCACATCTTCCTGGCTTCCAAGTTATTCAAAATTATTTCCAGTTCTTTAGACTTCTGAAGAACTGTTTTTCTTTTTTTGTTTAACTTCAAGGCTGGGACTTCATCAAGACTGATTCGTTCAACTGGACTTATTCCGAAGTCTTCTTTGATTTTAGCGGATTTTGTTTGAATTTCAAGTTCTTCCTCTGCTTTTATTATATCACGTTGAAATTTTTCCTGCCAATTTTCAGCCATTTGGTCAGAAACTTGATTTTCTAGATCTTCTTGAAGTTCATCATTTTCCAGGTCATTTTTTACATCTCCTAGTTCTTCAGGGGAAAAGTTAGCTTTAATGAAGATAGAATTTTCTTTTTCTTTTCTTTTACAGAGTTTTTTACAGCACTGTGCAAGAGTGACTCCTTTTTTTTCTTTAGCTTGTTCGATTTCAAGAGGTCCATGTTTGATTTTATTAAGTTCTTTGACAGTGAGTAGTTCTTTGCTATGTTCAAGGTCAGGGTCTTTATCATCAAGTTCTCTAAACGAGTAAACAGTTTTTCCAAGCAAAACTTTTTCAACGGCTTCAGCAGAGGAGTTAAAAAAATTATCATAGATGCCTCGAAGGTTGACTAAACTTGACTTGACCCCTTTTTCATCAAGCATTTCTTGGACTTGAAGACAGCAGAACTTAGCAATTTTTTCATATTCCAGCCTGTTGAGAAGCAAGTTGATAGTAATGCTTAAAATGCTGACTCCTATCATGAACAGCAGTAAAACTGACCCAATGCTCCAGGATGTCACACTTCGCTGGTCTGAGTCGTTTGTGGTGCTTGAAAGACTCACTGGGATTAGAACTACTAAAGGAATAAAGCAAAATAACCAGCAGTAACTTAAGAGAAAGGAAGTCACTCCTTGCCCGAATCGTTTTAAGTAGTGTTTTAACTCGATTAAGGTTAAGAACATTAGGGTGGATAAGAATCCACCGATTATTATTGTTATTCCTGATGATTCTGATGTTTCTGAATCGGTTGATACTAGAATTGGAATGCTTATTGAAAGGGTCAGAAGTAAACCTAAGGATAAGGATAGAAGTTGACTTTGCTTTTTTAGTTTTCGCTTTTGGGAGTAAATTAATGACTGGTCTTTTGAGTCAGTTGTTAGGATCTGGTTTATTTCTTCTTCTGGAATTGAAGGGTCTCGCTGGTATAGGCTCAGTCTTTGGAGGAATAAGGAATTTAGAAGGATTAGAGCTAGGACTACGAAACAACCTGATAATAAACCTGAGGTCCAGTCGCTTTTGAAGTCTAGACGCTTGAATACCATCCAGGCTAAGAGGGAGTAACCTAGCAAAAAACTGAATGAATAGATGAAGAGTGAGAAGTCTTCACTGTGGAAGCTACTCATTTCTTGAATCAGGATGCAAAGAGCTTTAGTAATTCTAAACAAAAGCTGTACCATCCAGAAACATAATATCAATACTCCAGCAAAAAGCAGAATTCCTTCAGTAACCCAGAAAGTCAAATCTTTCATACCTCCAGAAGAATAAAGCGGCAAGATCAAGCCAATAGGTATAAGAAACGTCAAGCAAAAAATAGCTGAAAAGTACTGAAATGTCCTTTTATTGTACTGAAAAATCATTGCCATAGACATCCAATAAACCAAAGCAGCAGGAAATCCGATTCCAACGACTAATCCAAGATGATAAGTCGATTCAAGTGAGTAGAGATAAAAACTCAGCCACTCAATGAAAAACGTTGGAATCAAAGCAATCAACAAAATAATAAGATACTTGTCTTTAGTGATTATTTTCGAAGAACTAAAAACGATTCCTCCATACAAGAACAAAGGAACAGCAATAACGTAAAAAAAAGAAAGATACAAAGCTTTTGATGGGTACTTCCCGGTGGTAAACTCAGAGATCACACTGATTAACCCGACTTCCACACATAAAAAAGGGACTAAAATACCTAAAGATGCGAATAAATGTCCATTTTTTAAAAGAAATCCTTCATTTCCAATCGCCAGAATATCTGGATTTTCACTTAAAACAACCTGGACCTTCATCGAGTGATCTCTGGTTGAAAGAATATCATTTCTTAGAACTTGAATCTCATTGGGTTGTCTTTTAAAGACCACAAAATGAATAATAATCCAAACAATCGTCAGCATAATCAACCAAATAACAGCAGAATAGTTGATTATAACAGCAGGATCAGAAAACGAGTCTTCATTCAACAGAAGGACTGACACGACCATGCTAAACAAAATATTGAAAGCAACAATTAAGACAATCACTAAAACTTCCCCAGTTTTTTTTCCGATACTTTCTATGACTTGCTTTCGAATCAACTTCAAAATATTCAGACCGATGATGGAAACTGAGACAAAGATGCACGCAACTGACAGCTCCAGGTACTCGATGAAAAGATTCTCACCTATCAAGACCAGCAGAATTATTATCGGACTAATGATCAGAACTGTCAAAATGATTAAGTTAAACACAAGACCTTGTGAAAGCTTCATTGTTATTGAACTGTAAAAACCAAGGATAGGTGAAATGATTGAAAGTGTTTGAAAGATTGGATAACGTTTTGTATCGTCTTTTACTATCTCGTTGTCAAGGTAACTCTGGAAGATTATGCAGTGACCCGCGCCGAGAAGGAGGAAGAGAATCATTGAAAAGATCTCTAGCTTGGTGAAGGGGTAGTCGAAGTAGTCTTTCAAGAATTTCTGGAAGGATTTTTTTTCTTGGTTTATTGAAATTAAACCTTGATCTGAGACTTTGCTCTCCATAAGTCTTTAAATTATTAGAAAAGTTTGGAAAATTGATAGATTTTTCAGAAAATTATTGGAGGTAAGTTTAGATTGCAGAAGTTATTTTTATTAGAAATTTTATTGGAATTTGGGTTTTTTTAAATATTTTGGGTTTCGGAAAAATATTTATTTTTCATGGGTTTTGGTTTAGAAGGTGAAATTATTTCATAATAAGAAATATTTAAGTGTGAAAATTGGTATTTATTTAAATTAGATTGAAAAGAATTCATATTAACTCAAATTTACACAGATGAATTGAGTGTGTGAAACAGAAATTAATAATCAATAGAATTTTTTAAGAAATCTTAGCGATTTCATTTTGCTAATGAAAGCCATTTGAGTATAAAGTTTATTACGTTATTGAAATCTCTTCTATATTTTAAATATTTAGCCGAACTTTAGTCTAATATTTCGCAAAATTACTTTGATCATTTCTATTCTCATTGGAGTTTATCATAAAATTCTTTCAAGATCTTATTGAAAAACTTTGCTTTTAACTTCAACATATCAACCCATATAAAAAAAAGTTCTAACCTCCTAAATTAAAATAACTATTCTAATCCTTTCCATTCATCTCATCATTATCAATATCAGACACATTTTTAGCTCTATCACTAATTTCAGAAATATCTTTAGCTAAAACATCCTGACTACCTTTTTTTTTCAGTTTATTTCTCTTCTTTTTAAACTGACAGCATCCATAAATTTTCCAATAAACAACAACCAAAACAACAAAAATAATCACAACTCCAGGAATAAAAATCTTTTCAAAAACATAAATCATGCTAGTACAAACATTAATCAAAGCACAAGTGCAGACCCAAATAGGAAACAAGAATCCTCCAGCTTTCCAAAAGTTATAAGATTTCACAAGACAAGGTTTTAATTTCAAGCAAGTAAAAAACAGGAAAACACAGACAATAATTGTAACAATCAGTTGAAGCACAATATAGATTTTTTTTTCGAATAGCACTGCAAAAGCAGCAACTAACACCTTGCCCTGTGACTCAAGGACTAGGTAAGAAGTATCATACTTGAGGTCTAGGGCTCGATCTTGATAGGCGATGCTTGGATAGAGTAGAGTTGCAGCAGGATAGTAAAGAATTAACGTAAAAATAGACATTACCAGGCAAGGTATGTGAAGATTACTAAAGCACTCAATCTCTTCACTGCTACTGGCTAGCATCCAATTACCTTTATTATATCCACAAGAATATACACTCAACATCGCACACATTATTGTTAAATACATGGTCGACCCTAAGAGCAAAATAAATTTACTTAAAAAGAAATTCAGAGAAGGAAACTTTGAAACTGTAAAGTCTTCATTCAGCCCAAGACGTCCTTTTTTAATCAAATTCAGAGCAGGGATTAGCAAGGCAATAAAAATAATGCTGCATCCAAAACAAATCCAGAACTTTTCATACCAGTAAGTATTGCCAACTAAGATAAAGTCGTTTAGTTCAAAGAACCAATCTTCGAAATTCCATCCTACTGCTTCATTGAAACCTATTGATGAAAAACTGAATATTTCTAAAATGTGTCCAAATATTGCCATAATATTTGCTGAGTTAAAAGTGAGGTAAACCTTTTTTTCCTTTCCTCCATCCTGAGCTTCTTCTTGTGTTGTTGCGAGTTGAGAGATGATCATTTTGCAGACATCTTCCCAAGGAGGTGATTCAGGACGTTCATAAATAGAAGAAATTTTCGGTTTATCTTCACGTTTAGGTTTAGGTATTCTTTTAGGTTTCGGCACCGTTTTAAGAGAAGCCAGGCATTTTTCAACCATTCTTCCAAAACAATTAAAAACAGCCTTAAAACATCCAGAAGTGCATTTCGAGAAATTTTCAAGAAACTTAGAACAAGCAACATTTTTATCTTCAATCATCAAAGTTTCAAGTTTCATCAAATTATCATTTCTTACAACTTCCGCCGTTGCCATTAAATCTCTTTCAACCTGTTGAGGTGAAAATTTAACGATTTCTTCTTGGTACTCATCTAATATGACCTTAAATTCAGAAATAATAGTTTTCAAAGCAGGAATATTATTCACAAGATGAGGAAAAAGCTGTTCAATAAACAAATCATCTTCAGTTTTCAATTCTTTTTTATTCTGTTTCGCCATTTTTCGTATCCTTGGCAGAAGACGAAAGTAAAAATCATCAAAATTAACAAAAATTTTCCTTTTTGTTAATCTTTTAAAAAGGTTATCACTTGAAAATGAATCTAAAAGTTGCTCAAGTCCAGAAAATTTGATAAAATTCTTAAAATTCGTCAAATCCATGCATCTTTGATCATCATCATCGATTTGAGTGCTGAATATCTCAAAGACAGTTTTGATCCACATCTTTCTAGCGTCAATATCATTTAAAATCACATCAAGTTCTTCAGAGTTCTTCAAAAAAGCCTTTTTTTGCCTGTCAAGGCGAAGTACGGGTGCATGATCAAGACAAATTTTATCAACTTTTTCAAATCCAAGTCTTGCTTTGAACTCAGCGATTTTCAAGAGAAAGTCATCTTCTCTTAATTTAATGATTCTTTCACGTTCTCTTTGCCTTTGTTGTTCTTTGAGTTCTTCTTGCCTTTCAAGTTCTTCCTGTTCCCGGGCGACTTCTGCTTTGAAGACCTGGAGCCAGTCATCATTTTCAGGATCTTGAAGAGCCACTTCCTCAACTTTTACCTCTTCAGGGTCTTCAAGGTCCAAGTCTTTATCATCATTTTGAGGAACTTCTTGAATATCAGGTTGACTTTCATCATTTTCCTCTTTTTTACATATTTTCTTGCAAAAGTCTTTAAGACTAAAGTTTTTTTTTTCTTCATTTTTCTTGATTTCCAGTCCTTTATGTCTGATTTTGTTGAGTTTCTTTACAGTCAACAGTTCCTTACTGAATTCCCAGTCCCCATCATTATCACTGAGTTCTCTGAAGGAGTAAACAGTCTGTGCAAGAAGGACTTTTTCAACTGCTTCAGCTGAGGAGTTATGAAGATTATCATAAATTCCTCTGAGGTCCTCAAGACTTGCTTTGACTCCAAGTTCATCAAGCATTTCTTGAACTTGCAAACAACAAAACTTTGCGATTTTTTCATATTCCAGCATGTTGAATAGGTAATTACAGGTGATGCTGATAATACAAACACCAACCATGAGAAGTAACAGAATAAGTCTGACACTCCAAGTGGTTACCATTCTTCCTCTATCATTACTTGAAAGACTTACTGGGATAAGCACGACAAGAGGTACAAAGCAAAAGAGCCAGCAGTACCCAAGCATATAAGAAATGACTTTTTGCCCGAAACGCTTCAAGAAATGTTTAAGTTCAACCATGGTCAGAAAGATCACAGTGGAAGTCACCCCTCCAATCATGACTGTCACTCCTGAAGATAACAAGGCTCCTGATTTACTTGAAGCTAGGACAGGAATACTTATTAACAAAGTCACACTTATACCTAACAACCCCAGGCCCATTAGGGACTTTTTTTTAAGATTTTTTTTTGGGCTTGGCCGTGAGTCAACTCTTGAGAGTCGCCTCGAATTAAATCGATGAAGTTTTGGTCTGGAGAGTCTGGGTCGGAGGAAAAAAGGTTTATTCGGTGCAGGAATAAAGAGTTTGAAATTGTTAAGGCAAGGATCACAAAACAACCGGCTATTAAACCTTGTTTCCAATCGTCGGGGGAATAGATTTGTTGGAATATCATCCAGCCGATTAAGGAATAACCGAGTAAAAAGGTTAGGGAGTAGATGTAGAGGGATAGGTCTTCACTGCTGAAGGATCTTAGCTCTTTAAAAAGAAGGCAGAGGGCTTTGGATAGTCTTATGAATAGCTGAATGCACCAGATTATTAAAAGGATTAGACCTGCACTAAGTAGAATACCTTCAGTAATCTGAAAAGTTTGACCTTCCATTCCACCAGCAGCATACAAAGGCAAAATCATTCCAATAGGTATCAAAATCGCCAAGCACAAAATCGATGAAAAGTACTGATACGCCCTTTTATTATGCTGAAAAATCATCGCCATAGACAACCAGTAAACCAAAGACGTAGGAAATCCGATTCCAATAACCAAAGCTAAATAAAAAGTCGAATCTAAAAAATAAAGATAGTAACTAAGCCACTCAATCAACAAGGTAGGTACCAAAGCTCCAATCATAATAATAAAAAGGTATTTATCACGAGTAACAAGTTTCGCTGAGCTAAAGACCATTCCTCCAAACATAAACATCGGAGCGACAACAGAGTAAAACAAAGCAAGATAAAAAGCTTCTTTTTCATATTCCCCAACATTATACTCCGCGATAATAACAATAAGTCCAATTTCCACACAGATCAAAGACACTAAAATCCCAATAGAAGCTAGCCAATGTCCATTCCTCAATAAAAAACTCTCATTATTCACATTTAAAACTCCAGGATTTTCACTTAAAATCACCTGCACCTGCATTGAAGGACTTCTCATCAACAAAATCTCTGATCGAAGCGCCTGGATTTCATTCGGGTATCTTTTAAACACAAAAGAATGAACAACAAGCCAGATAATCCCAAGAAGTACAAGCCAAGTGCCTCCAATATACTTAATCACAATATGTGGTTTAGAAAATATTCCTTCTTTTAAAAAAAGTACTGAAACTGTTAAGATAAACATCAAGTTACAGTCAATCACGAGAAAAATCATCAAAAAATCTCCGGCTTTAATTCCGAAGCTTTTTTGCATTCTTATTCGAATTAGCTTTAAAAGAAAAAATCCGATGGTTGAACTTAGAATATAAATACATGCAACTATTTGACCGATTTCTTCGTAGTAAAGTTTCGCGCCTATTAAAGATGAAAGAACTATCAAAGGTGTTGAGATGAGGAAGATTAATATGGCGAGGTTTATTTTGAAGCCTTGCTTTAGCTTGAATGTCAATGAACCGTAAAGGCCGAGGAATGGTGAAAGGATTGACAAGGTGTTGAAGATTGGATTACGTTTTGTGTCTCTTTTTACTATGTCGTCATCTAGGAAACTATTGAAGATGATGCAGTGAGAGAGACCTAAGATCATGAATAAGACCATTGAAAATATCTCGAGTTTGCTGAATGGCCAGTCAAAGTGATCATGGATCAGCTTTTTGAGAACCCTTAAGCAAGGGCGAAGATTTCGGCCATTACCGTTGTCCATAAAATATTAGGCCACCATGGATACTAGATACTATCTTTAAATAAGAGGATTTTTCAAGATATCTACTAGTATAGTATATTAAGATAAGATATTTCAATTCTTTTGAGAAATATTATTTTCATTTGAATGAATCTTAATTTTACGGATATAAAACTTTTAAATATTTCAAAATTTAGCTTTTTGAGAGAATTCTAAAGGAAGATTTCATCAAATACTCAACTTTATGAAAAAATCCTATATTTTTACTCTACCATCTTTTAAATTTTCATCAAACTCAACCTTTTGAAAAAAATCCTATATTTTACTTGATCATTTTCTAAAATTAAACACAAGTCCAAGTCGACCTCAGCAGGTATTCTTAATTTCTACTGATTTTGAAAAGAATGATAAATTATGATTGAATGCGACTTTTTGTTTCATTTGTAATTGAATTTAAAGAGGGAGAGATCCACAGAATAAGGAAATATTTCAATTTGAGTCATTAATCCTAGAGGTGGCCTTAAATTTTATTCGCATTTTCATAATTCGATAAACTACTTTCCTATCATATTCTAAAGTTCTCTTTATTAAATATAAAAAAACAGTGCTTATCGAGAATTTATACTGAGAGTTTGGTTTCCAAAGTCTTTGAAATATTTGCAGCTGTTTAGTTAGTAGATAAACTGAAATATTAAAAAAAACTTAGATTTTCTTTATCATCTTCACTTTGTAAATATATTCATAGGAATTTAGGGTAAAATACAAGATTAAATGTAAGGTGGCTTCTAAATTGAATGATATATCTTTGCAAATTTCGATGCAGCTTCAAGAGTAAACTGAAGAATTATTAATCGCTATTACAAGCAGTTAACTTTCTGTGGATGATAAAAGTATATCCGAGATTGACATAAAGGCTTTTTCTATCTTATTTTTCGGTATTGATTATGAAAAAATTGATTACTTTTTTGATCTATCTCAAGAGGAAAAATATTTGAAACAGCTTTTAAAAGTCTTTTTATCATGAAATAAGTACAAGATTATAGAATCTTTACAAATTTGAAATTATATAATCAACTTTATCATATTGATATCTTGAGCTATTTTCTTCTTGTTCTTCTTTAAAATCCTGTTTATATGATTATCTTAAAGCGATTGCAGAAGAATAATTATTAACATCAAAACAAATAACCAAAATGTTTCAAAATAAAAAATTTAACAGAGATCAAAGGCTTTAATTCTTCTTGATCAGGGCCTAAAAGAATTTTTCTGAGGCTGTCTTGATTCACTCAGTAAAAAACTTAATTCGATGATTTATTGATTACTTTGCATATATTGTATTATTGATGCATAGATTCGTTTATCAATATACCCCTTACTTCAAGTATATACTAAAAATATAAGAAATTCTTAATTTCTGATTAGATTGGGATCGGCAAAATCTTGTTTTTTCAAATGAAAAATTTTCTTCAATTTTGTATTGTTTAAACAATTTGATTCCAAGAATCTGAGAATGTGTCAAGAATGATTCTTGATTATTTCACTTATCTATGTCAAATATTAAAGTAATATATATTAATAAAATTCTGGATTTAGCAATTTATATAATAAAAATTTTGAAAAATAAGTTTATAATTGTTTGAAGATAATTAGTTAGCGTCATTAACTTTTATAATTTCTCGGCCTGTGCACCTTGATTATTCTAGAATTCCTAGTGCATGTTTTTCTCAAAAACTGTAGATATATTTTTTCTCTGTTGAAAGTAGAGTTTATGGTCGTAAAAATCTGTTTATCTTCCGAATGCAACCATATCTTTCTTCATCTATTTTACTAGAAACTCTCTTTCTCACCAGATATGCTCTTTCGCTTTATGGTTTCATGAGTCTCTCGACTTCCAAGTACTTCCCACATGCGATATCTTTTTATAACTCAAAACCATCTAAAATTTCGAAAGATTGTTTAAAAAATCAATTCTCAAGATATTAAATAAACTTTTTTACATAAAACTATGAAGCAGGTGAATCATTTTATTCTTATATTACTAATCTTATTTACCTAATATAGAGAATTGAATAAGTCTCCTTATCTATTATCACTATTCTCAAGCCTATCATCAGACCCCGCATTATCTATAGAAGAGAGATTATGAGCTCGTTCAGTGATATTACCTAAATCCTTAACAAAGTCCTCCTTATTATTTTTCTTCCTCTTCAAATTTTCCTTCTTTTTGCACTGACACCATCCATAAAGTTTCCAGTAAACAATAACCAAAGCACTTAAAATCACTGCAAGTCCTGGAATGAAAATAATTTCAAAAACGTATTTCATGCCAGAGCAAACATTAATCAAAGCACAAGTGCAAATCCAGATCGGAAATAAAAAACCTGAAGTTTTCCAGAAGTTATATGACTTCACAAGACAGGGCCTTAACTTCAAACAGGTTAAAAGAAGAAAGCCTGTCACTATTATTGTCACAGACAGCTGAAGGATTATGTAGGATTCTTTTTCAAATAGAACTGCAAAGGCTGCTATTAACATCTTGCCTTGTGATTCAAGGACTAAATAAGATGTATCGAATTTCAGGTCAAGAGCACGGTTTTGATAAGCGATGCTTGGGAAGAGCAGAGTTGCGGTTGGATAGTAAACAAGAATAGTAAAAATAGAAACAATCAGGTAAGGCATATGAGTCTCACCAAAGCACTCAATATTCGATCCACTAACCAATATCCAAATATCTTCCTTAGAATCATACCTACAAGAAAACGAAGCCAACATAGCACACATAATAGTCAAATACAAAATTTTCCCAAACAACAAAGTAAACTTAGTTAAAAAGAAGTTCGTTGAAGGAAACTTTGCTTTAGTGAAATCTTCATTCAATCCAAACCTTCCCTTTTTAACCAATTTAAGAGCAGGAAAAAGCAAGACAATAAAAACCATGCTGCATACAAAACAAGCCCAAAATATAAAATTCCAATAACTCGTATCAGCCAAGACCGAGTCATTCGACTCATGAAACCAATAATTGAAATTCCATCCCACTGCTCTGTTAAACCCAATCGATGAAAAACTATAAACTTCTAAAACATGACCAATAATTCCCATTACATTTGATACGTTGTAAGAAAGAGAAATATTTTTCTCTTTTCCATCTTCTTTAGCTTCTTGGTTTAAAGTTGCAAATTGATAGGCTATCATTTTGCAGATTTCTTCCCAGGAGGGCGAATCGGGTCGTTCATTTGAAGAAGTTTTTTTAGGTTTTTTTGGGATTTTAGGGCTTTTTTCGGATTTTAATGAAAGATTCTGGTCGTTTGAAGTAACTTGAAAACTCATTTCGATTATTTTTCCTAGACATATGATTATTGAACGAATGCAAAGAGAAATTGATCTGGAGAAGTAGTCGAGGCATTTTGAACATGCGAGCTTTTTGTCTTCTGTCATCAGTTGTTCGAATATTTGAGGATTATCGTTTTTTATGGATTCTGATGCTGTCATATCTATGTTTTCAAGGGTTTTAGGAGAAAATTTCGTGATTTCTGATTCATATTCGTTTAAAATCACCTCGAATTCAGAAATAATCGATTTTAATGCAGGGATATTGTTAACTAGATATGGAAATAGCTGTTGTTTTATGAAGTCTTCTTCAGTTTTTAGGGTTTTCTCAGTTTTCTTTGCTAGTCTTCGAAGTCTTGGCAGAACTTTAAAGTAAAACATGTCAAAAGTGACAGTTGATTGTCTTTTGGTTATTCTTTCGAAGAGTGCTCGGGTTGAGATTGAATCGATAAGTTGCTCCAGGCCAGAAAATTTTATGAAATTCTTAAAATTGGCTAGATTCATTAATTGCTCATCATCATCAACAATATCAGTACAGAAAATCTCAAAAACAGTTTTAATCCACATTTTCCGTGCATCAATATCACTTAAAATCAAATGCAATTCCTTTGAATTCTCAAGATAAACTTTCTCTTTTTTTCTAAGTTTAAGAACAGGTACATTATCAAGACAGATCTGTTTAACTTTTTCAAATCCAAGTCTAGCTCTAAATTCAAAAATCTTTTCAACAAATTCATCTTCCCTCATTTTAATAACCCTTTCTCTTTCTCTCTGCCTTTCAAGTTCTTTCTTCTCCTCAAGTTTTTCCAATTCTTCCTGTTCCCGGATAGCATCAGCTTTAAAAATTTCGAGCCAATCATTATTTTCATTAAAATCAACAACCTCATCACTTACCTCTTGAATTTCCTCATCATTATCATCATCTTCAGGAATTTTCTGAAGTCCTTCATCATTATTCTGTAATTCTTCCTTATCCTTTCTTTTAAACAACTTATTGCAAACCTCTCGAATACTGAAATCTTTTTTTTCTTCTTCAATTTTTTTGATTTCCACTCCTTTATGTTTGATTTTATTTAAAATATCAACAGTGAGGATTTCTTTGCTATATTCCCAATCTCCATCATTTTCGCCAAATTCTCTAAAAGAGTAGATAGTTTGTGCAAGAAGGACTTTTTCAACAGCTTCAGCAGAGGAGTTGTAAAGATTATCATAAATTTCTCGAAGGTTTAAAAGACTTGCTTTAACAGCGACTTCATCCAGTTTTTCTTGAACTTGAACACAACAAAACTTTGCAACTTTTTCATATTCTTTCAAGTTGAAGAGATAATTAAACACAATGCTTATGACACTGACACCGACCATGATAAGCAAAAGGATCAATCGAAGACTCCAAGTCGTTACAGACTTTTGATCAGAGCTTTTAAATACAGGGATAAGCACCAGAAAAGGAATAACACAGAAAAGCCAACAAAAGCTTAACAAATGAGAAATCACTTTTTGCCCGAAATGTCTCAAGTAATGTTTCAATTCAACCATTATCAAAAAAATCGCAGTGGAAATGACTCCTCCAACAATCACAGTCACTCCTGAGTAAGTCGAAACTTCAGAAGTACTAGAAGCGAGAATTGGAATACCAATAAAAAGACTTATACATGATCCGATTATACCCAACAAGATTAAACTTTTTTTTTTTATGATTTTTTTCTGGGCTTGGGCTTGGGTTAAGTCTTTTGATTTGTTTTTTATTATTTCTTGGAATTTTAAATCAGTTGATCCTGGGTCGTTGCTTTCGAAATTAACTCTGTGCACGAATAATGAACTTGATATTGATAAGGCTAGGATCACGAAACAACCAGAGATTAAACCGGCTGACCAGTTTTCTTTTAATGATTTTTGCTTGAATATCATCCAGCCTAATATGGAGTAACCCAGGATAAAGGATAATGAGTAAAGGTAAAGAGAGAAGTCTTCTATACTGAAACTTCTGATTTCTATTAAAAGTAGGCAGAGGGCTTTGGATAGTCGTAAAAATAATTGGGTGCACCAGATTGTTAAGAGAAGGAGTCCTGCACTAAGCAAGATTGCTTCAGTAATCTCAAATGTTTGAGTCTTCATTCCCTCTGAAGAATAAAGAGGCAAAATAATTCCCACTGGAATAAAAATGCCCATGCATAAAATCGATGAAAAGTACTGATAAGTCCTTTTATTATGCTGAAAAATCATAGCCATTGACATCCAGTAAATCAAAGAGGCAGGAAACCCGATTCCAATGACGAGTGCTAAATAAAAAAAAGATAAAGAAGAATAAAGGGTGTAGCTGAGCCATTCCATCAGCAAAACAGGGACCAAGGCTCCAATCGTGATAATTAAAAGGAACTTATCACGAGTTACTAGTTTAGATGAACTAAAAACCATTCCTCCAAACATGAATATCGGAACAACAATAGAATAAAACAAAGCAAGAGAATAAACTTCTTCAGAGTATTTCCCTACATTATACTCTGCAATAATAACAATAAATCCTATTTCCACACACATCATCGACACTAAAATACCTAAAGAAGCTAACCTATGCCCATATTTCAAAATAATATTATCATTTGTCACTTTTAACAGATCTGGATTTGCACTTAAAAGAACCTGGACCTGCATTGAAGGGTTTCTCATTGATAAGATTTCTGATCTTAATGTCTGGATTTCATTTGGGTAGCTTTTAAATACAAAGGAGTCTATTACAAGCCAAATAATTCCAAGAAGTACAAGCCAGGTTCCTCCAATATACCCAATCATCAAAGCCGGGTTAGAAAAGAAGTCTTTTTTTAGAAAAAGTACAGAAATTGCCATAATAAACATCAAATTACAATTAATGATCAGAACAATAGTCAAAATATCTGCTATTATATTTCCAAAACTTTTTTGCATTCTTCTTCGAAGTAACTTGAGCAAAAAGAACCCAAGGCTTGAACTTGAAATGTAAATTGAAGCGACTAGATGAGGAATTTCTTTATCGTAGAGCTTTTCACCAATTAAAGCAAAAAATACTATTAAAGGGATCAAAATGAAGAAGAAGGTCAAGAAAATGTTTATTTTGAAGTTTTGTTTGAGCTTGAAGGTCACTGAACCGTAAAGGCCCAGAAAAGGAGAAATTATTGATAAGGTGTTGAAGATCTGATAATTATAGGAGTTTTGATTCATTTCATCAATTTCAAGGAATCTGTTGAAGATGATGCAAAGTCCTAAGCCTAAGATGTTGAACAAGATTATTGAAAATATCTCGAGCTTGCTGAAGGGCAGGTCAAAGCTGAGAAGAATGTACTTCTTGAGAACCCTGATGCAAGGGTTCAACTGTTGCCCATAACCGTTGTCCATGAAATTATTAAGAAATAGTGGAAACTAAATTATCCAGCCGGCTAAAGTATTCAAGTTTTTAACGAGCTTGGTTAGAATATTGACTATCACAGTCTATGATTAATAAATTTCTATATATTACTGATTTACTCTCAGGAACCTTAAGTTTTACTTATGATCCTGATAAATAGTAAAAATTTCGCATTTCTGAGAGAATCTATAATAAATCTAGATCTAAACCTCAACTTGATATAAGGTTCTATATTTTAGTCAGCCATTTTCAACTCAACATATCTCAACCTAAAAGGAAAATGCCCAATTTCAATTTTCGATAAGGTTTCTTTCTGACTGTTTTTTCAAACATAAGGGTTGAACAATCTAGCAACTTTAAATAACTATAAGGTTGAATATATGAAATAGAATACTTTAAATATCAATAGTTTTAATTTATTTCTTTCTGACTGGCTTTAGAATACATTAAGTTTGGATTGTTTTTAATCAATGATTTAATTGTAGGATAAACATAAGCAAATATAAGTTTATGTGACGTTTTTATAGTTATTTGGAAAGAAAATTTTAACTGAAAAGGTTTAATAATTGAACTCATTTAAAAATATTTCTTGATGTGTGGATGAAAGTTTGAATCAATCGTTTTTGTTTTTCAAAGAAGTCACAATATTCGATATTCTTAAGAATTGAATTATATTAGATATTTCGGTGGGAAAAATGATTTTTTTTATTTTGATTAAATACAGATATAGCGAATAAAATATAAACTTTTTGCAGTTCGAGGGAATGAACCTATCAGAAAATATTATAAATATATAAGTTAATTTTACCATTTTAATCCTTAGCTGTTTGCTTATCTAAGTAATCATAATTCAGAATTTTCAATATTAATCTGTTGAAAACACTATCATATAACTTACAGCTAATAACCTACACTAACTTTACATAAAGCCCAATAGAATGAGGTGAAACTTGCTGTCTCTTAATATAAGGTTTGCCAAGAGATAGAATAAATCAGTTTTATATTAAAAGTTTATGAATTCTTTGTAATTTTTAACCATAAACAATTTATAATTGTTATTTGTAAATTCAGTGATTATTTCAAAGAGGTTTTGATCTTAATCAGCTGAGTATAATGCCAAGTTATTTTGAACTCTTTAAGAGATTAATCCCATCTAGAGTTTGAAAAGATCCTAAAATCGAGTCTCTTAATTTCTTAAAAGCTAATATTTCTTTATCTCATTTCTAAGGAAAAATGATTCTTTTAATATATTATTTCTCAGAGTCTCTTTTCTTGGCTTTTCTTTACTTTCATCTTGATATTTCATCCTGTGGAGAAAATAGTAATTTCTAAGTAACCTTATCATATTATATAAATATAAATTATACAATCTGCTTAAATTAACTTCCAAAATCTCTCATCTTAAATAATTCAGCTTGCAAACCTCAAATGCAATCATCAACTGAAAATCCTGAATAAAATATATATTCTATAATCAAATCTTAAAAGTAAACATATTTTAAAACCATTGAAGAATTTCTCTAAACAAACTATTAACTGATAACTTTAATCGAATAAACTTAAATCTACTCTTCTGTAATAACTGCTCATAAATCTCAAAACCTTGAAATTTACTAATCTTACCATTCTTCATCCTAAAACATTAAAAATCAGAAAACACCTAAACCTTAATTAAAAGAATTGGTAGAATTCTTATGACTTATCACATCTCTTCCAGAATCAGAGATACATTCATCTCTTTCAGATGCAGGAGGAGCATCAATAACTGTAACATTATTCTCAATTTGCCTTCTAATTATTGTTCTATTCCTGCATTTACAAAACCCATATTTTTTCCAGTAAATAAAGACCAAAGCAGTAGCTATCAATGCAAGTCCAGGTAACAAAATGAACTCAAAAACATTTTTCATACTCGAGACCACTTTAATCAAAGCACAAGTGCAGATCCAAATAGGAACTAAAAAGCCTCCAGCCTTCCAAAAGTTATAAGAATGGACAAGACACGGCTTTAACTTTAAACAAGTAAAAAAGAGGAGAGTTGTTACAATAATTGCAACTATGAGTAGGACTAGAATGTTTTTATTGAATAAAACAGCAAAGGCTGCGATTATCACCTTACCCTGAGACTCAAGGACTAGATAAGATGTATCAAATTTTAGGTCTAGTGCTCGGTCTTGATAAGAAATGCTGGGAAATAGCAGAGTCGCTGTCGGATAATACAGAATCATGGTCAGAATCGACACAAATATATAACCTAAATGAGTTGCTGATAAACATTTTATCTCACCTAAACTACCCTCACAAGAAAAAACACTAAGCATCGAGCACATTATCGGCAAATACAAGATTTCCCCAAAAAACAAAATCAACTTACATAAAAAAAAATTCAAAGAAGGAAATTTAGCAACTGTAAAGTTTTCATCAAGTCCAAGTCTTCCTTTTTTCATTAAATTCAAAGCTGGGATGACCAAAACAATAAAAATCATGCTGCTTGAAAAACAAATCCAAAATTTTATAATCCAATATTCATTACCAACTAAGTTAAAGTCGTTCACATAATTGAACCAATCTCGAAAATCCCATCCAACAGCTTTATCAAGTCCTATTGATGAAAAGCTGAATATATCTAGAATATGATAAAAAATTCCCATTATATTTGCTGTGTTGAAACTTAAAGAAATTTTTTGTCGCTTATTAAAATGTCTTGCTTCATGGTCAGATATTGCGAACTGAGAAATGATCATTTTACAGATGTCTTCCCAAATAGGTGAATGAGGTCTTTCATTAAAAAATTCTTTTTTTGGCTTTATTTGTGGTTTTGGTATCGGGTCATTGTTGAGGGTAAGCCATTTCTCAATAATTTTTCCGAAACAATTGATAATTGCATGAAAACAACTTGAAGTGCATTTTGAGAAACAATCTAAAAACTTTGAACATTTGATGTTTTTTTCTTTTGTTATTAAAATTTCAAGTATTTGAGCATTTTCAGTATCAATTATTTCAATGTTGCTCTCAATATTTTCATTCTTTTGAGAAAGTTTCGTGATGTCTTCTTGATATCGATTGAAAATTACTTGAAAGTCTGAAATAACTGTTTTTAAAGCTGGCATGTTTTTTACTAGATGAGGAAAAAGTTGTTCTTTTATAAAATCTTCTTCAGTTTTTAAGTTTTTCTTGATTTTCTGCACAAGTTTTAAAAGTCTTGGAAGAATTTTAGAGTAAAATTCTTCAAAAGTGACTTGATCTGAGTATTTTTTAATGATTTTATAAAAAAGACTCTCAGTTGAAAATGTGTCAAGAACTTGTTCAAGTCCAGAAAATTTGATAAAATTGTTGAAATTATTAAAATTCATACATCTTGTATCATTAAACTCGATGCTAAACATCTCAAAAACTGTTTTTATCCACATTTTCCGTACATCAAAATCATCTAGAATCACTCGAAGCTCTTCAGATTCCATAAGAAGTGCTCTTTCGGTGAACCTAAGTTTTAAGACTGGTAAATCAGAGAAACTTGTCTCACTAAACGTTTTTAATCCATTATTTTCCTTGAATTCAGCGATTTTCAACAAAAAGTCTTCTTGTCTGGAGTTGATAACTTTTTCGAGTTCTTGTTGACGAGCTTGTTCTTTGAGTTCTTCTTGTTTTTTTAATTCTTCTTTTTCTTTGAGTAACTCTGCTTTGAAGATTTCGAGCCAATTGTTTTCTGAATCTTGGATTTCGTTGTTTATGGTTTTGTTTTCTTCTTGATTTTCTTCGTCGATGTTTTCTACTTTAGACTCTTCATGATCGTCTTGAAAGTCTGGATCGGAATTTTCAGTTGATTCGTGATTTAATTGCTTTTTACAGAATTTTGTGCAAATCTTTTGGAAACTTTGGGAATCTTGATCTTTTTTTCGCTTGGATTTTTCTTCTTTGTGTTTTAGGATAGTTAAGCTTTTTACTGTTAATAGTTCTTTGCTGTACTCCCAGTCACCATCATTATCACCAAGTTCCCTAAACGTATAAACAGTCTGTGCAAGAAGAACTTTTTCAACCACTTCCGGTGAAGAGTTAAAAAGATTATCATAAATCCCTCTAAGGTTCTCTTGACTAACCTTGACTCCAGTTTCATTAAGCATATTTTGTACATGCAAGCAACAAAACCTAGAAATTTTTTCATATTCCAGCATTTTAAACAAGTAGTTAAACATGATGCTAATAATGCTAACACTTATAATAACAATTAACAGAACAATCCTTGTACTCCAAGTCGTCACTATTTTCGAATCCAAATTTACAATACTAGAAACACTAACCGGAATCATGACAACAAAAGGAATAAAACAAAACATCCAACAATACCCTAAAAGAAAAGAAATCACTTTTTGTCCAAATCTCTTCAAATAATGTTTAAGTTCTAAAATAATCAAAAAAATCACAGTAGAAGTAACTCCTCCAACAACTACTGTGATTCCTAAATATCTAGAAACATCTGATCTACTTGAAGCGAAAATAGGAATGCTTATTGAAAAAGTTATAAATAGACCAAATATTGCCAAGGTTAACAAACTTTTTTTTTTTAAGATCTTTTTTTCGGCTTGAGCTTGAGTTAACACTTGAGACCCTCCTCGAATTATTTCTATGAAATTTTGTTCTGGGATTTCAGGGTCGTTGTGGTAAAGAGTGATTCTTTGGACTAGTAAAGAGTTGAAGATGGTCAAGGCGAGGATTATGTTGCAACCTGTGATTAAACCAGTTTTCCAGATGTTTTTGGTTTTATCGATTTGATGAAAGGTTATCCAGTTTATTAATGAATAGCTTAATAAAAAAGATAATGAGAATAGGAATAGGGATAAGTCGTCGATGTTGAAGGTTTTTAATTCTTTTATTAGGAGACAGAGGGATTTGGATAGTCTTGAAAATGATTGGGCACTCCAGAGTATTAGCAAAATTAATCCTGCACTTATTAGGATAGCTTCAGTTATCTGGAAATTTTGAGTTTTCATCCCTCCAGAAGCATATAAAGGTAAAATCAGTCCAATAGGAATCAAAATTACCAAGCACAAAATAAATGAAAAATACTGATAAGCTCTTTTATTATGTTTAAAAATCATGGCCATAGACAGCCAATAAACCAAAGAAGTAGGAAACCCGATTCCAATAACCAGTGCTAAATAAAAACTCGACTCTAAAGAATAAAGATAATAGCAAAGCCACTCAATCAACAATACAGGTACCAAAGCTCCAATCATAATAGTAAAAAAGTATTTATCACGAGCAACAAGCTTATACGAACTAAAAACCATTCCTCCAAACATAAACATCGGAGCGACAACAGAGTAAAACAAAGCAAGATAATAAGTCTCTTTATTAAATCTATCCTCATCATTCACAGATCTATCCTCATATTCTGATATAACCACAATAAGTCCTATTTCCACACATACCAAAGACACTAAAATCCCAATTGAAGCCAGTAAATGACTATTTTTAACAATACACCCTTCTTCTTTCACTTTCAAAATATCAGGGTTTTCACTTAAAATCACCTGCACCTTCATCGAAGGGTTCCTCATATATAAAATTTCTGAACGAAGCAGTTGAATTTCACTCGGGTACCTTTTAAATACAAAAGGATGAATATCAAGCCAGATAATCACAAGTAAAGCAATCCAGGTGCCTCCAATATACTTAATCACAATATGCGGCATACTGAAAATACCTTCCTTTAAAAAAAGCACAGAAACAGTTAAATTAAACATCAAATTGCAATCAATAATCAGAAAAATCGTTAAAAATTCTCCGATTTTTCCTCTAAATCTTTTTCTCATTCTTCTTCGAAGTGTCTTCAACAAGGCAAGTCCAACGATAGAGCTTGAAATATAAATAAATGCAACGAATGGCTTTAGACTTATACTGAAGAAGCCTAAGCCGAGTAAAACTGAAAGAATGAGGAGAGGAATAAAGATAATGAAGAAAAATATGGCGAGTTTAAATTTTAGGCGCTGCTTGAGCTTCATAGTGACTGCGGCGTAAAGACCGAGTAAAGGAGAAACGATTGACAATGTTTCAAAGATAGGCTTTCGCTTTGTGTCATTTTTTACGATGTAGTTGTCGAGGTAACTGTTGAAGATGAGACAGTGAATCAGTCCTAAGATCAAAAACAAGACCATTGAAAAAATCTCTAGTTTACTAAATGGCCAGTTAAAATAATCTTGCATGAACTTCTGAAACCTTCTTGGGCGAGGGTTGAAGTGGCTGTTGTTGATATCATCCATGAAATTATTAAGATTGTGCACTTAATGGCTCTGGAAATTAAGTTTCAGGTGATGCTTGATTTGGGGATTGAGAGTTTTATTGTTTTATTGATTATGAGTTCAGTGGGTTGTGATTACCTGGTTTTCACTTGATTATGATAATTTGATGATTATTGAGTAATTTTTGAAGACGATTTTGATGATTTTGGTGTTTTTGATAGGAAATTTATCATTAGTGAGAAGCTTTTGACATAATTTTGAAATTTCTTTTAAAAATTCTATATTTTTGGTATGCCATATACGAGGATTTGCATTTTATTTGTTGAATAGAAGAGGCTTGGGAATAGAATTTCTTTTCACTTTGAGTTCATTTTTTGAGAAGGCTTTGAAATGTCTTTTCCTGGTCAGATGGCAGATTTTATACAATTATTATTATAACCGATCTGATTTAAACTAGGAATTTCGACCTAATATCATAGTTAAATTCAAGATCAATCAAATCTATAAAATTTTTTTTTCAAGTCTAAAAAAACTCCATCAAAAATTTCATAAGTGGTTTCTCTAACTGTTAACACCTAAATCTATTATATTTATATAATAAAAGTTAAATACTGAACTTCAATGAAGCCATAATTATGATATTCTTCAGTCATCTCATCATAAAAATCAATTATTCTGATACCAATCCTTTAAAAACAAATAAAAACATGAAAATAACTCTGATCTTATCTAGCCAATCTCTCAAAACATCTAAAAAATGTTAAAATCCAATACACCTAAAAATCCTCTTAAACCAATAAAAAATCCACCTTTTCAACCCAAAAAAATAATTATCCTAAAACCCTCTTCCAATTTCCATAAATCCTTAAAAACCTCTCCATAAAGACCTCTAATCCAAATCCTAACAACCCCAACGTTATAGTAAAAATGTCGATGAAAGTGAAAGAAGGCGACTACGTCTCGGCAGACCGAGACTGGAGATCCCTGATCTCAAACGAGTTAAACGGTGCAAAACAATGGGAAGACGACTGGGGCTTTTTAACATCAGGCAACGCGCTGATAAACGACAGCATCGAGGACAAAATCCGAAAACTCGAAGAAGTAACTTCCACTTAGAAACTAAAGCAAAACCAAGAGTCAACCTTCAAAACGACTTCTTCAATCTACGGAAAAGGAACGAACCTGGAGATGTACCCGATTCATGACAACAACATCAGAAAGACGAAAGAACTCAGACCTTGCGACCGTAAACCGAAGAATAAGAAAAAATAGTAAAATACTAGTTTATAGTTACTTCTGTGTTTTTCATCGCTTCTCGATTTAGACGCTTTTTTGTGTAGCTGGTGATGGAATATTCCATCAGGACTTCCGATTTCGTCGGTTTTAAAACCTTGCGAGCGACTAGTAGTCCAGCGTCGAAAACTAAGGAAATCATTAGGATGGCCAGAAGAATTACGTAAAAGTAAGGAGTTGAAAATATTTGAAAGACTGAACCTCTGGAAGGGGTAGGCGAGGAGAAGTCATAAACAATCATAAACATCAGATAAAGCACAATACTCAGCACAACAATAGAAACCACATGAAGTCCAGTCCAAACCCTGCTATACAAAGCAATCCTTAAATTGACTAAAAACACAATACAAGTGAACGACGTGATCGAAAAGACCCAGAAGTCCGCATTATGCCCACTCACATCAATAATCCCTGCCTGTACCGCATAAAGCGGTATAAAAAACACAAGTACCGAATGAAGTACTCCTGTCAAGAACCAAATACTAAAGTTTCCCCCAGTAAAAATTTCATTTTCCCTTCCAAGAGAATAAACACAAGGCAACAACGTTCTTACCATTGAGTCCTCCTCTGTTTCAACGACCAGTCTCTTAGGCACCATGATATCTTTCTCAAAAAGCGCTCTTGACATAAGAGGAGCTGCTGTAAAAATCGTGTTGTATAAAGAAATATACCAGTCATCATATACACTTTTCCCACTAAACCCGCAGAAAAAAGCGAAAAAGAACTGAGGAAGGGTAAAGACTATGTTTTTGTAGAAGAAATAAAGAATCATCTCTGATACTCGCAGGTAGTTAAAACGACCGTGCACTAAAAGCAACTCCCAAAGAAAGCGAAATTCGCCGATTGAGTAGTCAGAAGCTTGCACTGCTTGCATACCTTCTTCTCCGTATATACCGATTCCTACGTCGGCTTCTAAGATCATTGATACGTCGTTTGCACCGTCGCCTACTGCAAGACTTACGCAGTTTTGCTCTTTTTTCATCATTTTTACTACTTCTCGCTTTTGACCTGGAGTCACTCGGCAACAGATTACTGCGGAACATTTGGAACTTAGATCTAGGAATAAACTTCGACATGATTGAGCTAAGGCACTTGATGCTGGGTCGGAAAACTCTGGGTATTTTGAGACTTTTTCCCGGTCTTTCGGGTCAAACAATATAATTTCAAGTGAGCCCCCTTCAATAACAAGTGCCTGTTCTTTCATTTTTTTCCCTTTCTTCTTAGCGAATTCTGAAAGTACTTTAAGACATCCATGCAAAGTACCATCTGAGCAAGGTAATACTTCCGTGATATTACTAATAAGTCCACAAGTCTTTCCAATATTAATAGCAGTTTCCAATTTATCTCCAGTTAACATCCACAATTTAATCCCAGCCTTTAAAATAGCTCTAATCGTTGCAGGGACTTCAGCTTGTAAAGCGTCTTCAACAGCAGTGCAGCCAAGTAAAATCAGGTCTTTTTCTATAGTTTCAGCTAAATCGTTAAGAAGCTTTGAACGGTTTTCAATGGCAGTGCTTGCCACCTGGTATTTCGCTTTCCAGACTTCGAAGTCCCCTGGATCAATGATTTTCATTCCGAGCATCAAGGTTCTAAGTCCGCGATTTGAGTAGTCTTGAAGGTCGTTGTCTACTTTCTGAAGGTATTCTTTTGAGTTGTGAGGATGAAGACGGCTCCGGATTATGTTGTCTGCTCCTTTTATGAATAGAATTATTTGACCGGTTTTTAAGTCTTTCACGAGGACTGAGTTTCTTTTGCGGTCACTATCAAATTCATTAACACAAAACCGTTCAAACCTCTCAACCAAGCTTTTCCCTCCCATAGGAGTGACCTTAATCCCTGCAATTCCTTTGACAACTCCCTGATATTCCACTCCAAAATGTCTAGCGGCATCAACAAGAGTGATTTCATCAGGACTTTGCCCCACATATCTAAACCCTCCTGCCTCATCATAGTCAACCATGCATTCATGACAAAGAGCCATGCACCGAATAAACCAAAAAAGCAGTTCATCTTGCCTTTGAATAAAAAACCTTCCAACATTAAACTTAAAAGGCAAGATCAAGTCCTTCCCCTGCCTTCCAAATGCATCATTAACCATATCCCTTACCTCAAAGGTAAAAATAATTTCTCTAGTCGAGTAAGTCGTGACTGAAACAAAATCCAAATCATGTAAAAACCTTCGATCTCCATAAACTTTATTCCCAACAGTGCAAAACTTGAATTCCATTCGATTGCAAGTAAGAGTTCCAGTCTTATCCGAGAAAATATGCTGAACCATTCCAAGTTCTTCAGTGATGTTATAAGCTGAGACCTTGCAAGGGCGATCTTTGAGTTCTGAGTACATTTCTAAGTCGTTTTGCATGAAAAAGCCTTGAACTACTTTTAACATCTCAAGAGTGATGACGAGAGAAATGGGCAGCATGGTGTTTAATAAGAGGAAATAAGTGAAATAAGTTAAAATTGCTTGAATTCCACTTGGATTGTTCATTCCTCGGATGTATTTATGATGGTCTAATGATCGACTCATGAAAAAATAACACCCTACAGCTGCTGAGAGACAAAGAAGAAATTGAAGAAAAATTATCAGAAGGATGAATTTGTTTACTCGCTTCTCGATTTTACTTGCTTTGAAGGTCTTCGCCATCAAGTTTTGACGAAGTTTTGTATCTTTTCCGGTGTATATCACCATTCCTATTGCTTTTGATGTGTTGCGTAGGAAGGAACCTGAGAGAAGAAGGTTGCTTTTGTCTAAAGAGGATATTTCACCTTGGAAATCTACTTTTCCTGAAAAATTGTAAATTTTTGGATTTGGAGACTCGCATTCGACTTTTAGATTTTCTTTGAATTCGCTTGACTCTGAAAAGTGAAGGGTTTGGGATAAACTGTTTCGTGGCTTTAGGTTTTTTTCACCGTCGAGAGTTGACGTCTCGATGAAGGCTACCCCGTTTTCGGAGGGGCAGGAAAGAAGAATCATGTCTGCTGGGAAGGCTTCGTCTTTTTTTATTAGGAGAACGTCGCCAACTTTTACATCTTTTAAAGTCTTTTCTTGGAAGTGCTGGTTGAAAATCAGGACTGGAGTTGAATTAGTTTCTCTATCAGCTTTAAACCTCAAATAATCCTCCACCCCTTCTCGAGTCATGCTAATAGTTAAAACAAATACCAAAGGAGCAATAGCACTGAAAGGATCCAAAGGTGATACTTCTGGCCAAGACTGTAAAACAGCAGTGCATAAAAAGTAGATATTCGCCACTTTTTTAAACTGACTTAAAAGTGACACAGGAAAGAAAGTCAACAAGTTATACTTCGTAGTGCTTTGATAGTTACTTGGGTACTTAAAAGGAAGGTTCGAAGTCGGGTCATTCATGTAAACAACACGAGTTTCCATTTATTAGTCTTTAGAGTCCTTACTTGAAAGGTAAGTCTTTACCTGCTCTGAATTCACGCAGTCTAGTAAGATCTTTGATAGGTTCTTGTTTGTTAGCTTTGGGTCGCTTAGAAGTTTCATGATTTTTTTCTCGATTAGAGCTCCTTTGATTGCTGCCCGGACTGCTGATTTTTGCCATTTCGTTACGATTAGGTCTTTTTGCATCTGGTCGTATTTTAAGTTTGACTTGGATCTTTTTCGCTTGTTGAAAACCTGAGTGACTGTTACGTCTTTGAAATCGAGTTTTTCGTAGTCCATTTATAGTGATTTCATATGTTGGTTTTTTGAATAGAGGAGATGAATTTGGAAAGATATTTACTTGGATTAAGGATTAATTATGGAGATCAAGCAGTTAAACAAAGTATAAACTCACGCAAGTCGATCTTTCCATCTCCATTTTTGTCAACCTCCTGTATCATTTCAACCCAAGTCTTATCACTAAGATGCAAATGTTTTCCTAAAAGACTTTTAATTTCATCTAAAGTGATTTCTCCACTATCATCCTGATCAAAAAGCCTAAAAACAAACTTAAGGTTTTCTTTCGAAAGAGTTTGTTTGTAATCCATGCAAGCTTTTACAAACTCAATATAATCAATATCGCCACTTTGATTAGAGTCTACCTGCGCCATAATTGAATCAACTACTTTAACTGCGTTTTTTTCGCCCATGATTGAAGTATACTGATCCATAAGTTCTAATTTGCTGATTTTTCCATCACCGTTTTTATCTAACAACTGGAATTCACTAGTAAGTCTCTGCATTTCATCTTTAGAAATGATTTGTGTTGCCAGGTAAGTATAAACCGCATCCTTCAACTTAGAAGTCGAACTAAACCGAGCCAACTGTTTCAAAGTTTCAGTCAAATCTCTCTTTCCCCCCTGTTCTTTTCCTTGAAACCAAAAATGATTCAAAGCCTCACTAGCCGATATCCTTTCCTCAGGATTAACACAAACCATCCTCTTAATCAAATCCACAGCCAACAAAGAAATTCCAGGAAATTCATTTTCTCTAAACAAAAAAGGCGATTCTTTGATATTTTTCAAGATCTCCTTTTGATTCCTTCCCTGATACGGCGGTTTTCCAGTGAGTAGCATGAACAAGATGATTCCACAAGACCAGACATCACATTTTTCATTATAATCTCCAGAAAGTACTTCAGGGGCAATATAATATGGAGTCCCTAAAGCTTTCTGCAATTTCTGCCCAGGGTCTAAATAACAAGCAGATCCAAAATCAGCTAATTTTATATTAATTGAATTTCCTTCAATTAATATGTTTTCTGGCTTTAAGTCTCGATGAATGACGTGTTTTTCTTCGTGGCAATATGAAATCGCGGAGAGAACTTGAAAAATTAACTTCGAGACTTGCCCTTCGGTTAGACTTGAGAAGTCTTTAATCATTTCGAATAATGTTCCGCCTTCGCAGAACTCTGTCACGATGTAAAATTTGAAATGGTCTTCGAAGACTTCATAACATCGAAGGATGTTTGGATGAACCAGGCTTGTTAAAATTTTTAGCTCTTGAAGTTGGTTGTTTTCGTCTAGCTGGTCTAGATATAGACTGCCTTTGTGGATTATTTTTACTGCTCGTTTCTCGTTTGTTTGCTTGTGGGTGCAAAGTTTCACTTCTGAAAATGCGCCTGATCCAATATTTTCTATTATATCATATTTTTCAGCTATGTAACCGCTGGATTGCTGTATGAAGATGTTTGCAGGAACCGATAAATATTTGCTGAGACGTCGGCCAGTTCGTATTTGACTGCGCGACTTTGATGCGTTTATACCCATAATTTATAATGAATGGGTTGTCATGGATTTTTCATTGAAACATGTTTTGAAAAGTGCTAAGAAAGGCCTTAATCGAAATAATGCTTAATTCATATATTTCTTGAAATTGCAGAATCAAGAAGGCTTTGAGGTTTTAAGAGATTTTTTAGGATTAGAATCGATTGTGAGTTTGGATTAGGTTAGAATTTTACTTGATTTTCCTGAAATCTAGAGGATTTTTTGATTTTCCCATAATTCCTTTGAAAAATATTTGATTAATCTTTCAATACATGATAAAGCCAATCATATCAGAAAATAAAATCATTCAATATTCAAAAAAAAATGAAAATTAATCCATCCCATTAAACTCCACCGTCTCTAACTATTATCTTAACTAATAATACAGTCAACTTTAGCTTTAAACTCAAATTCAGGAGGTGGTTTTTGCATAGCAGCCTCTTCAGCAGCTTTTTCAGCAGAAGGAAAAGTGACTTTAGGTTTAGGAATTTCTTTTTTCTTCTCCTCAACAATAGGTTTCTGCAAAGGCGAAATCGTACTAGGATCTAAAACCAACAAAGTATAAACCGTATTCGCAGATTTCTTCCTTTCCTCAGCTTGTTTCGTATTTTTTTTCGAGTTACTATCAAATTTTTCAATTTCAATCTGTTCAATGCGATTATGAATAGCAAGTAAAGTCTTAAGTTTGATATCCAAAAGTTGTTTTTTATTAAAATCCGACAAAACAACTGAAATTTTCATGACAAATTCAAGGTACTCGTTTTTTTCCCTAATAAAATAAACCAGCGAGTCATTAGAAACGATTTGTTTGGTATCCAGGTACCTTAAAATTTCAGCTAAGTTATACTTCTTCTCAAAAACAGTCTTCTGTTGAAATAAACTCAGAGAAACCAGTTGGTTTATGTTGACAACTACGAAGTTCGAGTCTTCATCGACCAAGAGTTTGCGAGTGTCTGTGTTGTAGTTTATCAGAAAGTCGCCTTCGTCTTCGTATATGTCAAGCATCTGGAGGTTGAACTTTATTTCAGTCTTGTCAGTCCCGATGTAATATTGACAGAATTCGATTGCTTGGCTGTTTTCTTTGATTTCAAGCATTTTTGGCAGTTTTGTTTATAAATGTCTGATATCCAGTCCTATCTTGACTCGAAACTTAGGAACTTGTTTGAAGAAGTTGTCACGTCTTGTCTACTGGAAAAACCGAAAAATGTTGAAATGTTTCTTCTGAACTTCTTTAAGGTTAAAAACGGGGACTTGCTGACTGGCGCTGAGAAACAAGAATTGGTTAACCTACGTAATCAGATTGACAGGGCAAACAAAGGACATCAAAGCAATTCCAACTCAGACGAAAGCGAAGAAGACGACGAAATCGAAGACCTGCCGATATCCCTTCCAAAAAAGCAACAAGGAAGAACCTCAGTAAGTGCAGAAGCATTTGGTAACTGGAACCAAAAGCAAGCCTACATCCCAAAAATCATTCCCAAGTCCTCAGAAGTAAAATCTCAACTTCAAGATCGTCTAAAGAAATCCTTCATGTTCGCAAATCTCGAAGAACAAGAGCGTCTAATAGTTCTAAACGCAATGGAAGAAAAAAAGTTCTCTTCAGGCGACATGGTAATAACCCAAGGCGACGACGGCAACGAGTTATATTTCGTAGAAAGTGGAAAACTCGAATGTTTTAAAGTCTTTCCAGGCGAATCTACTCCAAAAGTTCTAAAAATTTACGAATCCGGAGAAGCATTTGGAGAACTAGCTTTACTTTACAACACTCCAAGAGCAGCATCAATAAAAGCTTTAAGTCCTTCAGTTTGTTGGGTGTTAGACCGTGAATGTTTCAACAACATAGTAAAAGAAGCTGCGATAAAGAAAAGAGAAAGATATGATCAGTTCTTATCAAAAGTCGGATTGCTGAAATCGATGGAGCCTTATGAAAGGTCGCAGTTGTCAGATTGTTTAAACCCTATCGAGTATCAACCAAATGAAACTGTCATTCGAGAAGGTGAATGGGGAGAATGTTTTTATATCATTGAACAAGGCACGGCCAAAGCGACTAAGGTGTTAAACCCTGGATGCCCCCCTGAAGACGTCAAAAGTTACCTGCCCGGGGATTACTTCGGAGAACTCGCACTTATCAAAGGAGAACCACGCGCCGCTAACATCATCGCGACAAGTCATCTGAAATGTGTCACTCTTGACCGAATGTCATTTAAAAGACTTCTCGGCCCTGTCGAAGAAATCTTAAAGAGAGATGCGGAACAATACAGTAAATATTCTAAAGTCGCTGAAACGAAGAACTAGTTAATTTTTAAAGTCGCATTATTTTTCTTTTTTTTCTAATAAGATTTCCTTCGTGATTTTCATTCGTTTTATGAAGTCTTTGTTGTCAGAGCCTAAAACGTCCCAAATGCTGTCAACGTGGATTTCTTTGTTTTTGTCTAAAAAGGCAGCATATCTGTTACCGTTAAAAAAAACTTCAGTTTGGTCCCTGAAGTAAACTTGAACGACTTTATTACTAAGTCGAAAAAGAAGGGCATCTTGAGTAGGGATCCAACTGGTGACTACCACTTGACTGATGCCTTCTTCACAAGAAAAAGACTTAGAAGCGAAGTATTTTTTAAAGTAAAGTGCAAGTTGTACTTGTTTTATTAGTTCTGAAGGGATTTCACTTGCAAGAAACTCGATTTTCTCATTTTTTGCAGAAAAAAAACGAAAAGCGCTAGTCTCAGAGTTGCTGATAAGTTTACTGGAATCGTTGAAAAGGACTCCAATACAACCGTTTGATAATTTATAAGCAAGGCCGTATTTATTTGAATAGTCCACCCAAGACATGACCCAGACAGGAGGACCATTCAAGCGAAAGTCGTAATTTGAACTCACTTTAATCTTCTTCATTTGAAGACAAGAATTTGACCCTGTGCAAGTCGCTGTTTGAAGACTTTCGCTGATATCTTTCAAATCAATTAGATTTTTTCTGTCATCTTGAAAATCCAGCCGTTTCGCTGACAAGACTTGTGAACTTGATCGAAGTGACTGTGAAAGTCTTTCTTGGTTTTTTATTACTTCTCGAGGAGTATTCGGCTTTCTATCAAAAGCTTTCAAATACGACTCGGATAAAGGAATAGTCAGAGTCGAATAAGGCAAAAACCTTGGAATTTTATTCTTATTCAAAAAATCATGAGCAGAGATCTGGTCAAGTGAAAGTCTTTCTTTCGGGTTCAAGACTAAAATTTTATTCACCAGGTCCTTCACAGCCTCTGATAAATTCAAAGCAGGAGGGAAAGAAAAAAGCCCTGCCCTGATTTTATTATAAGTAACTCGAGGTTCATTTGACTGAAAAGGAGGCTTCCCGACAAGCATCGTGAAAATCATGATCCCCAAGCTCCAAACATCAACTTCAAAAGAATGTCCCAAGTTAGACTCAAGTATTTCCGGAGCCATGTAATTAGGAGTTCCACAAATCGTTCTTTTTCTTTCACCTTCATATTCAAGTTTCGCAGACAGTCCAAAATCAGCGATTTTTATTTCCATCTTCTGATTGAGAAGAATATTTCCTAACTTGATATCTCGATGGATTATTTTATGGCTGTGCAAATACTTGACACCTTCTAAAACTTGCTTCAGGTAGCTTTGGACTTCAAGTTCTGTCAAACGTTTTCTTCTTCGGAGGACTGCACTGAGGGACTCACAAGTGCAGAGCTCGAGTAAGACGTAAACAAAGTTTTCATCTTCGAATGATGAGAAAAATTTTACAATGTTTTCGTGGTTTAGAGACTTGTGAATTTTTATCTCGTTTGTTAATTTTTGCTTTGCACGGCCTTTGATAAGTGATTGCTTTTCGATTATCTTGCAGGCGAAGGACTGGCTTGTGTGAATGTTTGTTACTTCGAAGACTTGGGCGAAACCACCTTTTCCTAAAAGTTTTCCTTTTAGGTATTGAGTGAGAGGGCTTGAAGCGATTGATGTGTCTGCATGTTCAATGATGCTGGGACCGAGCATTTTTTATTATTTGTAATTTGAGAATTGGAAAAGTTTTGAATGAGAATTTTTAAGGATTTATTGAATTTAATGGATTTACGATGAAAAAAGGTGTTGAAAAGACTGAAAAATTTTTGGTTTTGGAGATGGTGAATTTATGGTTAATGATTTTTGGGTATTTGAAAAGAACTTTTCTGATAAGGTTTAATTTAAGATAGGAATTTTTGGACTATGCAAGTTATGAAGGTTTAACAATTGAGTTTTTTATCAGGAAAATAGAGTTTTTTAACAGGGAAGATAAATTTTTCTTTGTTCGATTCAAACTTCGAAATCAATAAACTTGAATCATGTCTAATTTAAATATTCACATCTAATTATAAGTTTCAGAATACTGCATTAATTCTCCGTAGCTGCCATCGTAATTTTTACTCCTCTTTGTATACGAGTTGCTTTGTGTTGAAATATTAAAGTTTAAGGTCCCTTCTCCTTGAGTGACTAGAAAACCTCCACTAAAACTTGTAGACCTCAGCCTTGAACTGCTGAGGGGCAAGTCAAGGGCAGGCCTTCGAGACTGAGATTTTTCATATAAAGTCTCGATCATGCTCTCTCCGAAAGACACATTAAGAGAGTCGTTTCTGGAAGATTCGATGTATTCTTGATTGTCGATCTCGTTTGAGGATGAACAGCAGCCCATTTGTTAATTTTAATAGAAGAATTTTTCATTTGGTAGAGAGGGTTCGAGGAGATGATGGGAATTATTTGGATTAATTTTAGAAAAATGAGATTTTGACTGAGTTTTTTTTTGGGTTTTTTTTGGAAGGTTTTAAAGTTTTTTTACTATTAAATTCTTTGTGTTTCTTGATTGAATAGTCAGGCTGGTTTAGATTTTAGGAAGATGGTTTTTTATTAAAGTTGATGCAGTTTAATTATTACGAAGTATCAACTTAAGGAAAGCAGTTAGTGGTTTTTAGTGATTGTTTAAGTTAACAAATCATTATCAAGTTTTGAACTAGTTCTGCAGGTTTGTTGATTTTTTCTGAAAGGGATTAATATTGGATTGAAAATGAGTAATTTGAGAGCATAAGTGTCTCTGAAGTTAATACTTAAAATCTTGAAATCACTAATAAAACGCACATCTTTTAAACTCGAGAGCATTCAACATCCATAATTTATAACTAAAGTCTTTAATCTATCCCTATTCCTAATATTCCAAAAGCCGTGAATCTTAAAACTCTAGCTAATTACTGAAGTAGGGCCAAAGTGACCCACGAAGCCATCATCAAGACTCCTCCATAAGGCATGACCTTATTATAAGTTTTATCATCAGTGATCGAGCTGTAGTACAAAGGAATTGAAAAAGTAGCAGTCCCGATGATAGCCAAGTATCCAGGAAGAGTCGACCTGCATGACTTCGAAAGAAGCAGCGGAAGTGCTCCAAGTTGTTGAAAATTAACAGCTTTCTTCCAGTGTTTCTTTTGTTCATAAGTAAGCCCTCCATGGTACCCATAAGTCATTGCCCCTAATGAGCTGCACATGCTGATACACCCAAGTGCAAATAAAATTTCAGACATTTATGATTCTTTTGATTATGATTACTGCACTTAATAATCTTTCCCAATAAAATTTTAAGTTTTTTTTAGAATTACCTCTTTTCATTCCACCTAAAATGGCAGTTTCTGAATTTTTTAGATTTTTTTCAATCTTTTTCTTTGAAATTTAAAGATTTTACAGTAAATACCTTAATTTCAAGAATATCTAAATTTAAGTTGAATTTCCGTGATTTTTTTGCTTTTTATGATGCTTCAGTTCTCGATGCTCCTGGGTGGCTGCGCAAGGAGAGCAAAATAGCCAAGCGCAACAGTCACCCCAGAAGCTGCCTTCCACATCGCATTCATGACGAATTCTTTTTCTGTTTATAGCGCATCCGATGCATAGACATATGAAGGCCCGAAAACAGGGGCCACAGCATCCTCCTCCAGTTGCCTTCGCTGTGGCTGCTACGTGAATGCAGAAGAAGCCGCAAGGGAAAAAAAATGAGAAGTAGCAGGTTTTACAGTCACCCATACAACCAAATAGTCCTGAAGTCCAGTCTTTTGACATTTATTATCAAATGATTCGGAAATATTCAATTAAATTCTTTCGCGGGTAGCATTCTGCTAAAAAAAAAATAACCCTTATAAAGACTGAGAGTACCACTTCATTACCCTGTGCTTTCCTTCTTAGCCAAGCTATTTTTGTTCTATATGAAAAAAGGTAAACACAAAATTTAAAAAACTGGCAAAGATTCATATAAATTCACCAAATAACCTCCACATTCCTTCCAATATTTCTCCCAAAATCATTAAAATGATTTTTTCTACTCCTAATTCCAATTCATCAAAAACTTCAAAAGAAACCTCCCTGTTCTCAGAAGTCAATCTCCTGAAACTTTCTTAGTTCTTAGCTATACTTAACTATGAATGATTATGGGTTATGTTTCCCACGCACCTTCCATTCTCTAAACTCTTGGGAAGCTGCACATGGAGCGCAATACAGCCAAGTACAGCAGTCTCCCCAGAATGATCCTTTAACATCAACCTCATGTCTTATCCGCTTTCTGTTCATTGCGAATCCGAAGTAGTGGCAGAGTAAAACTCTGCAATATGGACCGCAGCAACCGCCAGATGCCTTCCCTGCAACTTTGAGATGTATGCAACAAAATCCCAAGGGACAACAAAAAACGCAGAGACAAACTCCACAGTTATCTAAACAACCGCAGAGGGAGGATTCCCAGTGATGAGACATTTTTTTATGTATTGGGTGGATTGGATGATTAATTAAATCCATAGTTTAAACAAATTATAAACTTCTGGATATAATTGAAATTAATATTATCAGACTTTTTAGGGTGTTTAGCATAGTTTTTCTCAGAATTAATGAAAAGGCTTAAGAAAATCAAATGATTATCTAGGTGAAAGCTAAGTTTATTTACATAAGTTTAGATAATCAAATGGAATCTTATCTTGGATTTACTATTTCCCTGATAAAAGTCTTTATGGATATTTAGGTGCTAAACAGTGAAATTAAAGACAAGCTGGTTGGTAGGGGCCACTAGGTGCTCGTATTGCACTAAATCTATCCTGACATAATCTATGTCATTTATTTGCTTTGATAATTATTGTGTTGAAAATGAAATTTATGTTAAAAAAAGTTACTTTTAATCATGAATCTATCTTCAATTTGATAAGTTTTATGCATATTATATATACTCTAATTATTCAATATGTCTAACCTCATTATCATCAATCACTATTGAACTTCTAGCATTCAATGATAAATACTTATGTGAGTATTAATATCATATCTGCAAAAATGCTAATTTTACAGAAATTCAAAATCAAACTAATTAAAAATAAATAACATCAACTCACACAAGCAAATTGAAAATTAATTCATTCAATAATTACTCATAAGAATTGCTTGAGTTCTAACAACAGCAGTTTGACCATTGTTTAAAAAAGCAGCTTCAGTACTTACAAAAGCAACTTCATCTTGATCAGCATAAACCATTCCAGCTGCTACGTACGCACTGTTTCGATTATAAGGTGCTAGTTGACTACTCGGATTTTCATTTCTGTAAGGATTAACAATCGGAGCAGGTCTTACATTATTAGAATTGTTGTTTTCATAGTATTCAATAATTTTTGGTCTCATTGAGAAGCCAAGTTCTCTATATTCCTGAGCGCCTGCACATGCGTAACAATAAACCCAGGTGTAATAGTCTTCAACAAAGGAGCCTTTAATGTCTAATTCAAATCTGATACGACTTCTGTTGATCGCACAACCAAGACACCAAAGGTACCAGACTCTACAGAATGGAACGCAACAACCATTTGATGCTTCTCCAGCTGCGTAAAGATGAAGATAGCAGGAACCACATGGTACACAGAAAGTGCAGTAACAAGGAATAAACCCACACATACATCCAAATATACTTGCCTCCCAGTTTTTACTCATATTATTATCTGAAGGTATTATAAATAAATAGCATAATTTAAAGATATATCTAAAGAGCACAACCAGTTATTAAAATGATATTAAAGAAGTCTATAAAATAAATAAATTATTAAGATACGAGAAGATTTAATATAAAATTACCTTAATAAATAAAAGTATAGCAGTGGTACTTGTTATAGGTTGAGACTCAAAGCAGATGTTTAGAATTATATAATTACTGATTAATTTTTTTTATTAACGTATTTGATGATAAAGATTGAAAAAACATAAGCAATAATAATTAGTGAAAGTTTTATTATATTAATAAAATTTACAAAATTATTTTTACCTTTATGCTGATACCTTTGTCTCACTTTAATTATTACATTATTTTGGTTAAGATATCTATAATCTATCAAAATCTAAAAAAATTTCAAAGCAGTAAATTAATCCAATTCCAAATTTAAAACTTGATAACTTTCCTGAACATCTAAAAATCCTCTAAACTTTTTCAAATAAACAATCTGTACATCATAAAAATTCCAAGCTCAAACATAATCATCACTCTAAAAAACCCTCTCCTCTTAAACCCGAACAACACCCTAAAATTTCTCAACAAAAAATTTCCACACCTAAAAAAATTCCATTCACCAAAAACCTTAAAATGCCTGCAATCTCCATATCTGTGAATATGACAGAACCCGGATGCTAATAAAAATTCATGAGTGCCACACTTCCCTATATAGGCAGCCAGATAAGTTTGATATCAAAAAGTGATATAAGGTACGAAGGCACTCTGAGTAGCATCGATACATCCCAACACACTGTTTCTTTAAGCAACGTGCGAAGCTTCGGAACAGAAGGTCGCCGAGGAGACGGTCGAGAAATTCCAGCATCAAACGACATCTACGAAATCATCATCTTCCGAGGTGCAGACATCAAAGACCTGACAGTGATCCAATCAACTTCCACTACTTCTTCCATTCCAGAAGCAAAGCCAGAACCAGTCGAAAGACGCAGGCCTCAGCGACGAGCAGCTCGTTCTTTCAACTCACATTCACATGGCGAGCTTCATCAAGCCACTGACGCTGCTCTTAAAGAGTCTTTAAAGGAAGACTTCGACTTCGGCTCTGCGACGCTTTCGAGAAGTGAGACTAAAGAAGACGGGTCAAAAAGATATGATAAAAATAAGGGATTTTTTGATAATCTCACTGTTGGTGACCGTGAAGAGTTCGATAGACACAAACAGAAAGCAACTGATAAAGAAACCTTCGGCGAGGAAAGTGTTTATTTTGCTGAAAGGGAATTGAAAAAGTACAACAATCGCCGGGGTAGAGGCTTTCGAAGGGGAAGGGGCAGAAGGCCCAGGGCCTAATAATTTATGATTAGGTAAAAATGAAGACTTTACATGAAATTTACTCGCAAGCTGCTTATCTTGATAAGTATCGCATGGAAAAGTTTGAAAATCATTTGAGTAAAAGGTTTGGATCTATTGGAAGAGCAAGGAGATTTGAACAGTTCAATGATTTGAATTCACCTGGACCTGGAAGGTATGACCCCAACGGCTTATCTAGTCTAAATAACGCGAAAATTACGAAATTTGGCAGGAATCCTCGAGAACTCTCTCTTGGACTTCATCAGACTTTAGGTGGAACTTGTGAGTCTCCAGGACCTGGATGTTATAATTTGCCTAAAATCAATGGGAAAAGCTTTAGTTTCGCTCAGAAGTTTCAGGAAAAAAATAACAATGTTCCTGGACCTGGAGAGTATCGACTTGATTTCAGGAAATTTAGAGCTAAAGCTGTTGTTTTTGGAAGTGAAGTTAGGAAGGATAACTTTTTGAACCCGGAACTTAGTAGAAACCCTGAACCTTGGAGATATAACGTGCAGCAAAGAGATCATTCGCCGAAATGGAAGTTTAGTACAGAGGCCAGAGTAAAAGAAGTAGACTTATCCAAGCTAGGAGTCTTCGAAGCAATCTCACTATCACAAGGTCGACGTCTCTAATCAACTAATACTGTTAAATGGTCGATTCAGTGATCTCAGAAGCAGTAAATCTCTGCCTAGAAAACTGGACAGCCTTGAAACTCGCAGTAGACATGGGCTGGGGAGAAGAAGAAGACAAGTCAAACCTAATTCAATCCCTAACCGACTACATCCTTCAGTTCGAAGTAAACTCATCCGACGTGTCAAATTTCTTAGAAGATGCAATGGAGTCCAAATTTTCAGTAGTTTTAGAAGACAACAGCGCAGAAGACATAGCAAACATCTTATTAAAAGTTTATCAGGAACACATGAAAGGCCAGAACGAGGAAATCAGCAAACTTCGAAGACTTCAATCAGCCGACACTGAAACCTGCACAAAAGTCAAACCTCCTCCTGACCTCGTCCAAGCCGTTCAAGACTTGCAGGTCGATCCTCCTGTCTTAGTTGATGAGGACGGGTTCGAGTTGGTTGTGAGCAAGAAAAAGAAAAATAAGTAATAATCGACCTTTAGAAATGGTTCTGAATATAAATATGATTAAAGTCTTATCATTTTGCTTCGCACTTGTCGCTTTGGCTTCGGATATTCAGCATGCTTTTGATGTCACTACGGATAGGATTGAACTTCCTTATGATTCGACTACTTGGATTAAGAAACGCATTCGCAATGGACATACTTTCGCTACTGACTTGAGTGATCCCAATTTGCTGTTTGTGACGGAAAGTATTGTGGATAACTTTCAGTATTTTGAGATTAAGTGTAGGATTTGTATTCCTTTGCAAGAGTTCATGCTTGTGTTAAGGGAAAATTTCGATAATGAGGTCTTAGAGGGTCAGCCACCGGGGATCATGGCTTATAACGTTTACATAGTTTAGAATGATTTAGATTGATTTAGGTTTTTTTGTTTGGGAGAAGAGGGAAATATTTAGGATTTGAGGTTTATTTTTATTGGATTATTTTAGTTGGAACTTAAGCAGGCTGATAGAACTTGAATCATTTATTTATAGCTCAAATTCATCTATCTATTAAATAACAAAAATATAGAACAACTTTAATTTTCCTACAATAATCACATAAAAATGTATAAGTACTTCAAAATTATTATAACACATCCCATCACTTATTTTTCATCGGCAAAACATTTTCATACGCTCCAGGTCCAGGTACTTTCTTCGAGTTTTCAATAACCAACTCAGTAAACCTCTTAATTTTATAAGGCATGATAATAGGAGTTCTATCTCTTCTCAATGAAAACTTATTAAAAGCCGTATCCGAGTTTTTATAAGCCCCAACTCCAGGAATTGCTTTTGCCCTAAGCGCTTTAACATGATAAACGCTGGGAGTTTTCGACCTAGAAAAGCTATAATTCGGTGAATTCTTCAAAACCCTTCCCATCGCCTTATTGACCCCTTCATAGTCCCCAGGGCCCGCCGTTGGTTTTTCACTTTTACTTTCTTTAGGCTTAGGCCAGATGGATCCAAGTCGTTTATCAGGTTTTTTAGGAAAGTACTTCCAAGACGAAGGAGTCTCTTCAGCGTTACTTTCAACAGAATTCATGAAACCCATTCTTTCACTTTTGCTAAGTAGTCCTTACTCGAACTTGCCAAGTTTGCTTACTTTCCTCGGCAGAGTGTTTTTAGGAAGTTTGTTGTAAGAACCGGGCCCTGGAGTGTTTCTGGCAGTTTTTATTAGTTCATCCACGTAGGTCTTTTTTTTACCTTTGGGGAACTGTCCTGAGGCTTTTCTCCAATGTTTTTTTACGGTTTGTTCTAAAGTTTCTCCGTATTTTGCAGGGTCTGGGAAGATTTTTATGTCTTTGTTTATGGAACTGCGGGAAGAGTCTTTGTTTGGTGAGAAGGAATAGGATTTGGTGAAGTGGTGCTTGGTCCCTGTTACTTGGTACCCGGGCATTGACCACTCGTGATGACCGTAAGAGAAGAGACGTTGGATGTCTGACATTATTAAAGATTTGGAATGTGGATGGAAAGAGTGAAGGTTATTGAAGGTGGTATTGATGATGTTGAAAATGAATTAAGTTGCAGAGTTCAGGGAATTTATTTGGGTTAGAATATTTTACATGGAAAAGAAGGATTTTTATATTTTTCTAGGATCAGTGAATTTTTAAATGATTTGAATTGTGAAAAGTGTAAAGTGGTTTAAAATGGAATAAATGATAAGATTTCTGCAGGTTTAGAAAGGAAGAAAGCACTTTTAGCAAAGTTTTTCAACTGATCACAGTTTTTCTAGCAACTTGTTAAATTAATTGAATAAGTAAAAAGTCTGGATTTGAAGAAGGATCAGAAGTTTTAATGATTATAAAAGGAATTATTCTAACTTCTTATTTAATCATGTAATTTCAGGTCCGGTAATTGGATAGGCTCCAGTTTTTCATTGTAGAGACTTGCGATTGAGGTCAGAGAGTTTTTTTCTTTACGGCTCTGCTGAAGGAGTTTCCCTGTTTTTGCGGAAAATGATGTTGAATTTAAGTAGCCTGGCATCACATTCACAGGCCGGTCCGTAGCAGCATCCGACTTGATTCCAAATTTAGTGAGACTTTGAGTATTTATTTTAAAACTCGCTCTTTGACCAATACTAGTGCTTGGCAAACTAGCAGCCCCTCTTAAAGTTTTCTGAACAGTGCCCTGTCCAGTAGTATCAACAGTAAGCCTAGTAATCTTATTACTTTTAACTTCCTTCAAAAAAAGCTGAAGATTCCGTGCATTTTCCTTGGTCCTTCTCAGTTCATCTCGTGATTTTCCTATTTTCACAGCGAGTTTACTTGCAAGGTTCTGATTTCTTTTAATATCATGATTGTGAAGTTTTATTTCTTTATAAAGTCGAATTTTTTCCTGTTCATATTGAATAATCAGTTTATTTTTATTTGTCTGGTTCTTTAACCTTGCCTGTTTCACTTCAGCAGCATGTTTCAACAAGAGTTTTTTTCGTCTTTTTTCCTGTTCTTTTAAAATTTCGTTTTCTACTCGATTTTGTTCGTCGATTTCTAAAACTTTTAACTCGTTTCTGATTTGATGCGCCTCAGCGCATCGCTCGTTGAATGCGAAAAGCTTTTCTTGGATTTGAAGGTTTCTTAGAATTGGTTTTGGCTTTATTCTGAATGGACCTTACCGAAGAGCGTCGTTTTTTTTTTGGTTTTCTTCGTCGAGGTGCTGAAGTTCTTTTTCTTGATCGTTTAAAAGTTCTTCCATTTTTGACTCGCAGTGTTTTTCGAAGTTTGTGAAGGTTTCTTCCCAGGTCTTTTGGAAGGAATCGATTTTTTCTTCGCCGATCTTTTGGTACATCTCGATTTCTTTTGCGTAGGTGCTTTTGCGAAGGACTGCCTGGTATTCAACAATATCAGCTTCAAGTGCCCTAATAGCTTTCATCATCTCTTTATACTTATTGTACTCATGAATCTCACACAATTCATAAGCACATAACTGCATCCTTTCTTTAATCACTGAAAAAATAAGAATCTGTTCATCCTCATTCAAAAAACCAAGTTCTTCCTCATCAAGCATATCAAGAATCTCTTCAGATGTCTTAACCTGAAGCAATTCCCTAATATTTTTCCCTTGTTTTTCAAGTAAAACATCTAAAGCAGCATCATTCAAGACTCCAGCTTTTTTATAATTAGCAATTTGCAAAGCCTGCCAAATTTCTCTACATTTGATATGCGCAGTGAATAAAGGAACAGCCTCATGAATGACTTTCGAACGTCTTGACTGTGAGATAGACGTCGAGAAGTTAAGAGCAGTTTGCGCTTTACGAGTTCCTGACTGAATTGACAGCATTTTTAACTAAAAATCGATGAAATTCTACATGATACAAATAAACTTATTATGCAGGCCAAAATCCCGGGATCCGTTGCTGAAAGAGAAGAAAAACTCAGAAAAAGCTTGGCCGAAGAAGCCACTAAAAAAAACGTAAACGACTCTAAATTTCGAGCAGTCGCTCAAAGAATGGACTATGCCGGGTTTCACCAGATGGTCCTCGGCGCGAACTTGAAACCGACGAAAGCTGGAGAGGTTTTTTCAATAGCTTCAGAAAAAGGGTCTGTTTTTAACTCGGCTTGTCGTTTAAGCAACTCTTCCAATAGACCTAATGTCTCTTCTTCAGTCCTCAGCCAGTGGCGAGCTTCAAGTTCTTCAAGACCTTTCATCTTGCAGAGTCCTGGGTCTTTCTTCGAAGATCTTCAAAAAAACCCTGATTTCACTGTTTTGGCTGAAATTCTTGAAATTTTAGAGAGTTTTGAAGATTTAGGAAAAATTGATGAGATTTTAGAAGAGTTGACTAAGATTTCGGAGTTTAAGGGAAGTAAAAAATTGTTGAGTCGGAAAGAAAAGGAAAGACTTGACGAGTTACTTGCGAAGGTGAACAAAACAAAATATTTAGAATTTTTTATTTGATGAAATAATTAATATGAAGAGCTTGGACTCAACTGAAGCTGAAGAAGTTCTGCCGGTACTGATTGAGGACTCTGAGTATATGGTCTTTAAGAGTAATAATTTGGACCTTATTAGCAATTCGAGCAGTGGCGAACTTATTCTTGATGATAATGTCTTGGAGGAGAATTGGGGATGGCTTTATTCTCGGTTTTCCAGGGTTAAAGTCAGGTGGACTCAAACTTTGTATCTACTTTCTTTTATTTTTCAGGGATTTTGCTTCGTGGTGTGGGTAGCAACAACTAACTACAAAAACCCTTCACATGCAAATATTCCCTTCACAGTAGACCCTTACTTCAAAATAATTATTTGGGCAGGAGTTCTTTTCCTAGGGCTTCCTTTTATATTCATCCTCTATAAAAAAAACATAAGCAGTTTGAACCTGATAGGACGGAGTGTAAAATTATTATATCTTCCAGTTTACTACCTAACATCCGTCTTATTCATCAACCGCACCTTATCAACTTACCCTTACAGTCTCCTGACTCAAGACACGATGATCATTTTCAGTTTAATCATAGTTCTCTTGATTTATTATAAAGTCAAGTATAAAGATGATGGAAGATACAAAGTCGGTTACCTTGAGTTCCTCGGAGTCCAAGTCCACTTCTCAGGACTTTTAGCTTGTCTGATGGTAGAAATGATTGAATGTTTATTCCTATCTTTCGGTTTTTACGAAGACACTGATAAAAAAGACTCTAAACTTTTCAACTGGGAAAATGAAAAATGGACAATTCTCGTGATGACTCTGAGCTTTTGGACAGGTTGTTTAAGTCTTTATCTGTACAAAGACATTATTTATCCCTTCGTTCTCAGCTTTACTTACTTCGGAATCGTGAGTATCCAAGTGAGGATATTTTGCAATGATGGTGAAAACAGCTGCAGTGAGTCAGTCACCAAAGCAGCTGTGGCACTGGGCTCGATTCTTGTGTTTTTCATTATAATCACTATTATTACTTATCCTAAGCTGGTCTTATATAGCGTCAGAAATAATAGAAATAATCGAGGCTGAGATGCCAATTTAGAGGATCACTTAAACTTATTTATACTTATTTGAGTAAATTAATTTGTCTGTAGTTCACCATCGGCTTCGCTGTTTTTATCATTTTGTTCACGTTGCACCCTTCGGAATACCGGATCGATGCGTTTGCTGGTGACAAAGGCAGGTAGTTTAAAAGGGCTTCTGGAGGTTTTGATGAGATTTTTAAAATTGAAGCTTGTGTGAAGCTGGATTTCGGGGAAAAAAAAGAAGATTTCGATTCAAATAACTGTGTTTCTGACCTTTTGTTATGAAAAAAAGGGTTAAATGTGCATTTTTCCTGTTCTTTCAAGTCGATGCTTTTTCTTAGTTTCTTGATTCGCTTTTGTTTTTTAGCTGACCATTCCATGTTTTTTGAATACATGTCTTTTGGAGTACTTGCCTTTGGCCGGCCTTCGTCGTTTAGTAAAAAATGTCGAAGAGAGTTCACTGAGCCGATGCCGTTGCAAGTTTTTACTTTAGAGTCACCTGAAAGTCTTACACTGTAATAAACGGGAGTAGACTTGCAGTTTGATAGATTCAAGTGACATCGAGGTACTGACGAGTTTATTGATTCTTGAGCAGTATGCAAATATGAAGCTTTCAAATAAGAAGAATTCACACCGGTAAAGTTTCCTTGTTCTGATAACAAACTCACGATTTTTGAGTGGGTTGGACTGAGTTCAAATTTCGTTTTTACTGAAATGGCAGAGATGCTTTCTTTAATTTCTAAAGGTTTTATATTCTTCAAAATTCCTTCTTTAAAGTTTTTTTTTTCATTTTGAGAGATTTTTTCTTTATCATGTTTTTCTATTTCATTATTTTCCTGATTCAAATTCTCAACCTGTTCATTTTTTTCAACTTGATTAAAAACCTCAGAAGTTTCCTCAAGTTTCTTTAACCCATTTCCATCTATTCGAGAATCTTCAGTGTTCAAATAAGGAACAGGAGAAACTTTGATATCATGTCTTTCATGCGGAGCTTCATGTGAATGCGATTCGATTTCATACAACTCCTCAGTTCGAAAACTTGATGCTTCACAAGAGACATCAAGTTCGAGTTCAGGGTAATCTTTTTGCAGTTCTTCTCTGAAAGCATTGAGATTATGCAGGTTGTCCATCGTTTCCATTGTTTTTTTCCGCTTCAGTTGCCTGATGTTTATCTGCTCCTGGACAATGATTAAGTCATTCGGGGTCACGATTTCAGTTTTCGACCTTCGTGGGCAGGGCTCGTCGACAGCTGGGGAAACAAGGACTTCGAACTTCGCTTCTAACGGAGAAGATTCTTCGGACTTTGCAAGTTCTGCCGGCTTTGATTGGGACTTTTGAGTGTTTCGCTTTGGGGATGACTTGAACTTTGGACTTGTTGGAAGGAATGACTTTGGATTTGGGTCTTTGGTTTTTATTCCTAGATGCTTGATTTCACGCCTTGTCACTTCTTCAGCTATCATACGAGAAAGAGCGTCGATCTTGGGAATCGATGTGTTTTCTTTCGTGCTTGATAAGTGGATTTCAACTTTGGAGGTGTAAAGTTTTGTCTCACGATCTTTGATTTGATGGACAATAGATTCCATTTATGATTTTGGCCCTAAGGACATTATGGAGGTATGCGCAAAAAGTTAGATGTTTATGTAAAGATTTAGAGATGGGTTAATGGGCTTGGTTTCTTCAGGCTGTAGCGATACTATAAAATTAATAACCCTTCCTTCCAACAGCAATTTTCTAACTTCTGAAATAATCGAAACTGCAGTATCCTCAGTGAATGAACACTCAATTCATCTTTAACCTCGAATCCAAAACCCATTAAAATTCACCTAAACCGATTTCTCCCCTCCTTTAATTAACTCACCAAACACCAGCCCAATACCTTTTCCCATGAATCCTCTAAATCCCATTCAACAAACAACTAAATCCAACAGTCCCACCTTCTATAATCCTATAAAATGAGTAAATTCAGCACCTTCTTCAAATCCAGTCCCTCAGAAAAAGACTCAAAAGGAAACAAACTCGCCCAAATCTCAACCAAATTTTTAACAGGAATTCTTGACTCTAAAGACGTCTGCATTGTTTGCCGGTGCAGTTTCAAGCTGATCAGCACAAACAAGCACACTTGTTCCTCTTGTTCTCAACCAGTGTGCAAAGACCATTCCTTTGAAAACATCGGCGAAGAAGTGACGCGAATTTGCGAAATCTGCAGAAATCGAAAGATCTTCGAAGAGAACCAAAGCAGGAACCAAGAACAAAAAGACAAACTTTTCTCAGAACTTCGAGGTTTGGACGAGGAAAGACAGAAAAAAACCACTGAAATCAGCAAAATCGGCTCGAGAATAAGGAAAGTCACGAAAAACTATCAAGATAATCTCGTCAGCTACAATGTGGAAGAGGAAGAACTCAGGCAAGAACTAGAAAAGGCAAGGAAAGAGTTTGAAGAGCTGGAAAATGACTTTAAAGATGTTAAAATGCAGTTTGAAGTTGCTCAGATTTCTGAGGGCAAAGCGGAGATTAAGTTGAAGAGGGTTAATCAGAATTTGGAAGCTTTGAAAATTGAGGTCGAGGCTCTTGAAAGCGAAAATCATGACCAGAGGAATTGTTTGGAGGAACTTGAAAGAAGTGCCATGGTCAAGGTCCCGATTCGGATGGTCAAGGAAACGATTTGTAAGATGTGTTTGATGAAGGTCAGTTTAACTCATGCTGTCATGTTTAAAAATGTTCTTCCCATGGCTGATGAAAAACGGACTCCTACTTTGAATGATGATATGCAGAGAAAGACTTGTGCTTGCAATATAGCTTAGATAAGAAGAATAATGTAGTCTTAAGTCTCAGTAACTAATTAATTTAATGCAATGACCCTTCCATTAGTCCAATTTTTGGAATTATTTAAAAATGATCAAAACTAATGACCCGCGTCTCAAAGACAGCACCTACCAAAGACACAATTCAATGATCCTAAACATCCTCGACAAAAACACATTAAAAAAGCCAGCAGTTCCACTAAAATCAAAAGTCTCTTCACGTCTCTTCAAGAGCAAATCAGGAGCATGCGATCAAAATTCATTTAAAAAAATCAAAAGTTTATCTCCAGTATGCAAAGAAGAAACTCCATTCAACAAAGAAAACAAACCTTTTTGTGCAAGTTTCTTAAAACGACAACCCGACTCCAACAACAGTCAAGAAAGCAGCCTGGAGATAGAAAAGTCAGACTTCATAAAATCCCTGAAAAAACGAGTTGAAACAATAGACAAAAGATTCGGATTTTCTTCAAATTCCAGAATTCGTGAGTTTTTAGAGATTTTCGATGAATTCATCGAAAATTTCCAGGAGTTTAAGTTTTTTCTCAGCAAGTTTAAAAGACTCTTTGAACAGGTTTACTTGAAAAACATTCTTCTTCTGAATGAACTGGAAGAAGTCAAGGAAAGTCTCAAGAAAAATCAGGATTGGACTTCTTTTGACAAGAGTATCAATGAAACTGATGAAGGGTCTTTGAAGAAGGTGAATTCTGAAGCAGGAATTAATAGAATTCCTGTCTTTATCAAGAAAAACTCTCATCTTTCTATGAAAAAGAAAAAAATTATTCCTGAAAATGAACTTTCAATAATTCAAGAGAAACCGAGAATTGAACAATTGAAATTTTGTGAAAAGAGCTTGAGCAAGGAAAGGTCTTCGAAACTTTCATTTGTTGAGAACAAGACCATTGAAAAAAACTCGAGCAAGGAAAGGATTCCGAAGTTGTCCTTCAATGAAAGCACTTTAAACACACAAGGCTTCCAAGACGAGTTCATGCAAAACTTTGAAAATTTTTCAAGTTCCTGGCGAAAAATGATTCAAGACCAAAAAAGATTCGATTAATAAGAATAATATCCAGTGAAATAATGTGACTAAATCTTAGGTTAAATATTGACTTCTTTCTTACAAACTGCACAGATTTTCTTCCGAGAAAGCCATTCTTTTATACAACTTTCATGATACCAATGCTCACATCTAAGTTTAACCACTTTTTCATAGTTCTTAAAGTCCTCTATGCAAATCGAGCATTTTTCAGAGACTTTAAAGTTCCTGAATTCAATAACCTGCAATCTTCTTAAATCACTTTCTTTGAAACCCTTTCCTTTATCAAAGTGATCATCATCTAAATGTGCAAGTTCCTCATAACTTGCTTGATTTCCTTCATCATCAAACATGTAATTAGCAGGATCATTAAATAAACTTGGAATTCTTTGAAGATCTTCATGATTTTGTCGATTATTCAAAGGTCGACGAATTCTTCTTCCTCTGGATCCCCCTTTGCCCCTTTCGATCATGTTTTGATTAGGAGCTGCGATGCTTCTACCAGCGTTCATGATGTTGCTTCTTGAAGCAAGTTGATGATTATTCATTCTTTTATTGAAATTTCCACGATTTACTTGTTCAGCAGGTCTTGGGTGCTTGACTTCTTCCGCTTGTCTTGCCCGATGAGGTGTTTCGAACATGTGCTCTAAGACCGAGACAGGAATTGAATCATCAACAGCTCCGATTTCTTGAAAACCTTTGAAATCATTAAAAAATTGATTGAATCTTTCATCCATATCTCGATGTTCTAGATGATGTCTCATTTGTACAAAGGGAGGAGATCTTATATGTCGAGAATTAATCGGTTCTTCATCAATAAACCTGAAATTTTTATCATATAACTCAGCTTCAGAATTTGCAATTGCAATAGCAAGGAGTTCATCTTCATTTTCCTGATTTTTCTTCTGCATTAATTATATTATCCATATTAAATAGGAATCGGAATTTGTTTTTTGCAGTATTCGTCGAATAAATAACTGACAAGGCCCCAATCGATGATTTGCCACCAAGCATCAACGTATTCCCCGCGATTCCACCGATAAAAAAACTCATAAGCGTGTTCCCAAACATCAATTCCAATGATCGGAATAAGTCCTTGTCCCAAAGGGTTGTACTCTTCACTCTTCGCCTTGATGATCAGCGTTCCTTCCTTGTCAATGCAAAGCCAGACCCATCCACTTCCAAAGAGTCCCTTCGCGTTTTTGTTGAATTCATTTTGGAAATCTTTGAAACTTCCCCACTTTTCTTCGATTTTGTATAAAAGCTCGCTTGTTCCAAGAGGGTCAGCACATTTGTAAGAGTAAAGACTTTGCCAGAATAGAGTGTGACTGTAGTGTCCTCCTGCGTATCTCCATAAAGTGTAGTCGCTTGATGCGTATTCTTCGAGGAGTTCAGTTATTGTTAAGGATGAGTATTTGGAGTTTGCAGAGATGTGGGAGTTTAATGAGGCTATTAAATCTTTGTGCACTTTGTCGTGGTGGTAGTAAACAAGTTGGTCCCAGTAGTGAGGGTTTAATGAATCGTAAGTGTAGGGAAGCTTTGGAAGGGTGAAGGTGCCTTTTTGGTTAAGTGCTTCGTATTCGTCTTTTTGGCAGGAGTCGCTTGATACTTGGGAGAAGAGGAGAAGACTTATTAGCATTTTTTTATTATTAAGAAGGGATAAGACTTTGGGTCTCAGATATAAATTCGTTAGTTTTTTCGAATTATTTCAATGAAATATAAACTTATCTATTAGAATATATTGAAAATATATCTCGATTTATTATCAGTTTTTAGAAATATTAGAGAATTTGCAGTTTGAGCAATTGCTATATTACAATCTTTGTCCAAATGATTAACTGTTATTTATTTACCTGGACTAGCAATACTTAGTTCATTTCTTCATTAAGAAAACCTATTCTTAAATATAAAATACCAGTAAAAAGATCAGCCCAATTAAGCGCCGAACTTATAAATTGATTAATGGCCAACCCTGAGCAAATAGAAAGGCAAAATATTTCGAGGTTAACATGGATAAATATCAGAGCTTCTGAACTTGAATCCTATAGATCCCGACACTACCTTTTGCAATCAATACTGAGATATTTTACTATATACTATTTATTATTTACTATCACATACTACTCAATTTTGCTTTTTACTTTTTCTCAAGGTTCAATATCTTCAGTTCTCTTGACAATAGTTGTCGCTTCCATAATCTTCTCAACATTTTGCATAGTAGTGACATACATCTCTTCATTTAAGTTTGATCCAAGTGTTTACTCAACCTTGATAGAATACTGGATAGCTTTGACTTTTCTTCTAATATTTTTTCTGCTATTTTGTACAAAGAAATCAATTGACATCAGAAAACAGAATCCGTTGATAATCAATACAGATGAAAGATTTTTCAGTCATCTACTCCATACAGAAATAGAAAATTTAAGTAAAAATAGACAAATTCCTGTGTTTCTTTCTGATGATAATAAAGATGACACTGATGACACTGATGATACCGATGACACCGATGATACCAAGAAGAACCCATATGACTATAACAAAAGAAAAATTTATAAAGAAAGACTTCAAGAAATCAGAAAAATTATTAAAATAAGTGCTCTTCTCGGATCACTCACCCTTTTTTCTCAATTCTTCGGACTCTTCATTCTATCAAAACTGTTAAAATCCAGCAAACGCCTTTCAGAGCCAAACCTGAATGACTGGCAAATCGAACTCCAAGATTTAAACCCTAAATAATATTAACAAAGTTAAAAGGAAATGTTCCAATTCGATCCCCAATTCTTCCAATCCACCACCCTGAGTCATTTTTCTCAAGTATTTCAATCATATCGCCTCGATTGAACTCCAAGTCTTCATCTCGTTCTTTATCAAAGTCGTAAAGAGCAACAGCGTTTTGAACATCATCAGCAAAGGCATTTTTGAATCCTTTAGTTGAAGCAAGACTGTCATTTTCCCTTTCACTTTCTAAGTACTCAGTCGAGTCATTGCCTTGGTTTTTACTGCCACGAGGGACTCTCCAATGTTCAGTTTCCACCAGAGCGTCATTTAAGTCAAGTTTGAATTTATTCATCGAATTTTTCAGAAGTTTTTGAATTTTTGATTGAAAATCTTTGTGCACCTCGTCGACGAAGTAAGAGATTTCTTTGATTATTGCAAGGATCGTGTATCTGAACTCTTCCTGGAGACCTGTGAATGAAAGGGAAACTTTTGAGAGGGAATCTCTCTCATTTGTAAGACTTGCAATCGTGCTTTTAAGAGTGATACAAGTTTTATTCAGTCTTTCTATGTTTTTTTCTGCTATTTGAGAGTCAGTCTTGCATTTGGTCGTTAATTCTTTGACCTGTTCTTCTAACTTTTCGTTTGTTTTCTTTTCTCTTAAGAGCTGCTGTTGGAGTTTTTTTATGTTTTCCTGAAGTTTTGATACTTCTTCATCTGCCTTCGATGAAGGCTTCACTTCAGGCGACTTCGAACGGTCGACAAGCCTTGGAGAAGGAATCAGTCGAGGCCTTATCGGAGTCTTGCTTTTTGTTGCTTTGATGTTCATCACGGAGTTGCTGTGAAGCTGCTTTCTTTCTTCGATTACGTTTTTGTAGAGGTTTATGCTTGAAATTGAAGAAAATACTCCGCGTTCTAGATTTTGAGAGCGGTTCGGCGATGTTGATCCTCTGTCTGCCATTTCGCAACGATTATTACTTATGCATTTAAGTTACTTGGTAATTTTTTATTTGCAGAGTAGGTTTAGGTTTAGGAAAATTTAAATTTTGAAGGTTGGGTTATTTAGATGAAATTTTTTGATCAATGAAGAATTGACTTTAGTTAAAATGGATTGTAATCAATGAAAATTGTGTAGAGACAATTAATAAGAAAAATTATAGTTTCAAATTTTTTCTAATAAGAATCAAGAAAATTCAGAAATCTTTAACTAAAACAAAGAAAAGAATATATTTATCTTAATATCAATATAAAAAACACTAAAAGTTTACCTATTAATAATTCATAATCTATCTAATTTTAGATAATATTTGAAATTGATTCAGTGATATTATTCTCTATATATTCATTAAGTTGATTAAATTTCAAACGATTTTCAGGCTGAATGCATAGCATTTTTTGAAGCATTTCCTGCAGCCATAATAAATTGAACTTATTAAGGTCATCTATAAGTGATTCAATATTATTCTTGACATAATCAATATTTTTTAAATGAATTAACTGAAGGATCACCAAACCTAATGAGTAAATATCACATTTCTCTAGATCAATATCTTCCTTTTTATTTTTTGTATTTTCTTCAGGAGATCTATAGTCATTTACTACTTTTGGACTAAATAAATTATCAGATTCTTTCCAAATATTATTAATTTTAATTGCTGCATGAATAAATTCAATAATTTCAATATTATAATTCTCATCAATCAGAAATGCATGTGGATTAATGAAACGATGGAGAATATTATATTGTTCTAGAAATGCAAAAGATCGAACTAAAGACTTTATAATAATTTTTATTTGGGCACTTGAATATATATCTTTTCCTTCGGATTTTTGGACTTCCATTCTACTCAAAAACTCTGAAAGAGTCATTTTGCTATCAGTCACTACTAATGAAAAACTCTTTTTTAATTTTATTGAACCTAAGTATTCACCAAAGCAATAATCATTATTTCTATGATTATCTAGTAACTCTAAACACATTGCTTCTTTTTCAAACTCAAGTTCAATAGTTTTTATTAGCTCTTTACTTAGGTTTTTATCTATTATATATTTTTTTACAAGTACTTTTCTGGATTTATAAAGTGATTTAAATAATTCGATGCTATAGTATTCATTCTTGATTGTTTTAAATAAATATTTTTCTGAAAGTTCTTCCAGAGTAATAAACTTTTTCATATCGAATATATTCAAAGGTTTAATGGCATCAATTTTTCTATTGTGAAATTCTCTCAGTTCAATAAGTTGTTTTAATAACAATTCTATCTTTTCCTTATTATCAAATTCAATAATCGAATCACTCAAAAAGATTAAAATTTGGATATCGTATTTTCCCTCCACATCAATTCCTTTATCTTGGGCTTTAAAAAAATACTTTGAAAGGATTCTGCTTGCATTATTATCAAGAGAAAGATTATAATTAAATTTTGCAAATTTAACAATGTAATTTGATAAATCCATAGCGTCTTCAATTGTTTTATTCCTATCAAATTGTTGCAGTAATTTACTAACTATGATTGACAGTTGCTCCTCAATTTTTAATTGATTTTGATTGTATTCTTCATAATAATCACAGATGAATCTTTCTACTTTAGCATCTTTATATAGTAATTTTAGATTTTTTCTTTTAATGATGCACCTTGAAAGAGAGTTATGCAGAATATATAACAATTTGTTCCAAAAGGATATCTTAAATATACCGTACTCGTATACGGCTAATAAATATTTATCATTTTCTATAAAAAATAAGCCGATAAGGTTAGAGGTATCATAATATAAATGGAATTCTTCATTAGCGTATGAGCGAAAGCAACAGATTATCCTAGATCCATCTTTAATTTTAATCTCAAATAATCCATCTTTGGAATATACAGGCATAGCTATATTATTATTTGAAAGATTTATCCAGGTTCTAAAATAGTTAAAAAATTCTGGTTCATAATAGTTCTTCAAATTTGAAACTTCTTTTCGCTCTTTAATATTCCAGATTTTAACAGTTTTGTCTTTTGATCCAGTTATAAGATAGTTTCCATCATGCGTATAAGAACATAAATTTATCCAATCTGAATGTCCATTGAGAGTGAACTCTTCTCTTTGCTCATTTAGATTCCAGATTATAACTGTTTTGTCAACTGATCCAGTTGCCAAATAATTTCCATCAGGAGAGTAAGAACAGCATTTAACCCAATCTGAATGTCCATTAAGAATGAACTCTTGTCTTTTCTCTCTAATATTCCAAATTTTAACCTTATTGTCTGATGATCCAGTAGCCAGATAATTTCCATCAGGAGAGAAAGAACAGCAATATACCGAACCTGAACGTCCATTTAAAGAAAACTCCTCTTTTTTCTCTTTGATATTCCAAAATTTAATTTCACCAGCAGAATAATTTCCTGATCCAATAGCCAGATAATTTCCATCAGGAGAGTAAGAACAGCAATTTATCCTATCTGAATATCCTTTTATAGTTGATTCTTTTCTGTGATTTTTTATATTCCAAATTCTAACCTTTTTATAATTTAACCCAGTAACCAGATAATTTCCATCAGGGGAGTAAGAACTGGAATCTACCCAATCTGTATATCCTTTTAGACTGAGCTCTTCTCTTTGTTCTTGAATATTCCAGATTTTAATTTCACCTGATTTATAAGATCCCAATCCAATAGCCAGAAAATTTCCATCAGGAGAGTAAGAACAACAATTTACCGAATTTGAATGTGTGTTCAGAGTGAACTCTTGTCTTTTCTCTCTAATATTCCAGATTTTAACTTTTATGTCTGCTGATCCAATTGCCAGATAATTTCCATCAGGAGAGTAAGAACAGCATTTTACCCAACCTAAATGTCCATTGAAAGTGAATTCTTCTCTTTGTTCTTTTATATTCCAGATTTTAACCAATTTGTCGTCTGATCCAGTAGCCAGATAATTTCCATCAGGAGAGTAAGAACAGCATTTTACCCAATCTAAGTGTCCATCAAGAGTGAACTCTTCTCTTTGTTCTTTAATATTCCAAATTTTAATAGTGCTTGATCCAGTAGCCAGATAATTTCCATCAGGAGAGTAAGAACAGCAATTTATCAAATTTGAACACCCATTGAGAGTAAAGTCTTCTCTTCGCTCTTTTATATTCCAGATTTTAATCGTTTTGTCGTTTGATCCAGTTGCCATATAGTTTCCATCAGGAGAGTAAGAACAGCATTTTACTGATCTTAAATGTCCTTTGAGAGTGAACTCTTCTCTTCGCTCTTTTATATTCCAGAATTTTATTTCACCGAATTTAAAAGATCCTGATCCAGTAGCCAGATAATTTCCATCAGGAGAGTAAGAACAGCAATTTACCGGATCGGAATGTCCATTAAGAGTGAACTCTTCTCTTTGCTTTTTAATATTCCAGATTTTAACCGTTTTGTCGTCTGATACAGTCGCCAGATAATTTCCATCAGGAGAGTAGCAACAACCTTTTATAGAATCTGAATGTTTTCCCTCAAAAATTTTCATCGGCCATGAATATTCTTGTCTTTTATAGTTTGAGTACCTTGAGTAGTACTTATATAACTTTTTTTGAGTTATTGCTTCTTCACTTACGTCTCCCTGTTCAGAAGTTTTAACTTTCTTTACTTTCACTACTTTTCGTGATCCCGAACTTCCCATATATAGACTTTAATTTTCTAGCAAAATATGATTAGAGTTAACCCTTTAAAAAATTAAAAATTTTAGATATCTATTGAACTCTGTTTAAAATATAAACAATTCTTCAGATTGTTTCAAGGATCCAAATGGTTTCTAAATAAATATATTTTCATAACTAAAACTTATAAAATTAGCACTTGGTATTAAAAAAAAAGAATCTAAAAACATTAAGATCAATCATTAGGCAATTAATTCTTTAAGCTTGTTCACAAATTTATTTTACAAGAAGAATACGAATCTCATTAAATTTTAGATTATGATTAAGTGGTTAACTAAAGAAACAAGTATTCGGAGAGATATCTTTTAAGAATATACGGATTCTTAATGTTTTATCATAATTTATATTTCGGATAATAAGATTCTTTTGAATAGTAAGCAAACGATGATGTAGCTCTAGTCGAAAGACTTGAGTAGATTTAATGTTCAGGGATATCTTATTTGGTGACTTTAAAAATCTCGAGTGTTAAAAACATTCCTCTTTCTATTACTAGCAAGGGTTATTCAGTATTATGGTACATCAAGTAGTACCGAAATAACTCTTTATGTTAGAAGCTCATTCACCTAATTAAAATTATTACTTAAAAAAACTGTTCAAATTCTCCTTTGTTATAAAAATTTAAACTGTAATCATAGCAAAAAATTATTTATTTCTTACTCATATTCTCTTTATTGATGTGAAATTAGTAGATCAAGTTTATTTTATAAAACAGGATATTTTTAGTTATTAAAAACTCTTAATCAAAATTTGTTTAATTAAGCATCAAACAGATTTTAAGTAGTGAATTTTCAAGGTAAAAATTCATATAAATTATTTTAATTGTAATGTAATAAGTTATTATTAGAATAAGGGGTTGTACTTTAAGGGTTATTAGCAAGGTATAAGGGTCAAAATTTGGACCACACTTAAAATTTTAAATCTTTTGCTAAATTTTTTTAATTTTCAACGTATTAAGAAAACAAATGGGGAAAAATCATTTGAATAGTTTACAAATTTCATAGAGGGATTTTTTTAATAAAAAACTAAAGGACCACTGCAGATGGCAGAAGTAAACATCACAAACTAAGAGATATTCAAGTCTTTAAGTATTACTTAAGGTATATAAATCAATACGAAATAAGAATTAAATCTATTTGAATAGTAGTAAGAGCCTCTTCTGGTACAAAAACAATATTTAAGAGTTTGAAAAAACAAGCTGATAGGTTTGACCACATGTCTCAAGAAAACCTTTTTACTGGTTTTTTATTAATAAGCAGGCCTTATTATAATGAACAGTCAATCATACCAGTAAAAAATCACATAAAATAAACATTTATAACCTTGTTAGATTTAAACTTTCTCACGTAATGTAGCTCTTGAGTTGTTTCTGCAGATTGTTATAGTTTTTCTTTCGTTTCTCTAGTTTCTTTATCAATACTTGATCATGAGTGTTTTTATCAATAATGATATAAATATTGTCCTATTTCATATTTTTTTGGTTAAGTCTTGAACTTATTTTATTCACATGGTATTGTAGCAAGAGAAAAAAATTTGATCTTAGTGGAATATGCTTTTTATTTAATTAATCCAAAGACAATCAATCTTTAAATTATTTTCAAATCTCAAAATTTTTCATGCTATTTTTTCTAATGATTCATATCTTTTTTATGCTTTCGATAAAATCTTTAATTTTAGAATCCTAATACTTTGGTTTGCCATTTAATCTCTGGCTAATATTTGATACAAATCTTAGTCTGCTGAAATCTAATTGCTTGTGAACTAGTATATTATTCTTTTATTTATTTCTATCTGTAATCATTCAAAAATTTTTTATTGATGCATTAAATCTAAACTTCTTTGATATCTGAATAATCTCAGAATTAAGTATATAGTACTCAGATTATTGTAATTCATAATTTTATATATAAGAGCATTAATCCTTTCGCAAGTTACCTTGAAGTTTCTAGTTCAATATCTTTCAAGGTTTATTGTCTATGAATCGCTGCATGTAATCAAGATTGATATATTTACATTTAGTTTGAATTTAACTATAGTCAATTTCCTGTTGAGATAACTTTTTCAATTTAAAAATAACCCCTTGTGTATTGGAGAATTTTTCATGAAGTATCTTAATTTGAGACTTAAATGGTTTGAGTGAAATCGTAAATGCTCTTCTCATCATATTAAGATCAGGATATCTATAGCATTTTTCAGTTAAAAAATTTTTAAATCCAAAAAAACAATATAACATTTGAAACATCGAAAGCTAAATCAATATTCTAAGTAATTCTTGAATTTTTTAGAAAATTGCTACACAAAAGTTTACTATAAACTATTATTCTATAATAAATGCTGGCATTTCTCTTAGGTTTTTGTTATTCATTGAAACTCAACTTCATTCCAAGTACAAAAACTCCTCCTAGCAGTAGAGGAAACTTATATATAGGCTACTTGGAATCAAGATCTTCTATAATCTTATTCGGAGGCCTTGAAGATTCAATATTGAGGAATGATATCTGGGAATTTTCTTTAAATTCAATGATTTGGCAGGAAATTGTTCCTCTATCAAGTGAAGTACCTAGTATGTTTTATTTAGAACCACGCAAAAACTTCGCGGGCCTAACAAGTTCTTTTAAGCCTAAGCTTTACATCTTTGGTGGACAGACAATTGGAGGCTCTGAAAATGATTTGTGGGAATTCGACTTTGATAAGCAGAAATGGGAAATTAAACAAACTCTGAATAGTCCCAGTCCTCGAGAAGATTTTGGATTTGTTAGTATGGTTGAAGATCATCATGAATTATTGGTGATTCAGGGAGGAATGGTGATAGCAGGTAGTGTTAATGAGATGTGGAGGTAAGTGATATTTAGATTGAATTTAACCAGCTTCGAATGGACTCTGATGGAGGATGCTGGAGATGCTCCAGTTCCTAGCTCACTGCCAGTGCTCCTGTATTATGAAGGTTCATTGATTCAAACTGCTGGTTATGCTAATCCAGATTACTGTTTATCTTGTGTGTATAAATATTCTTTAAGTGACCGAAAATGGGAAATTATATCAGATAAAAATAGCAAGATTACTTATCGGTATTTATGTCAAGGATTCATTCATAACCATCAATTATTTATACTTTACGGATGGAATTATATTGATGATGATGTAGCCCAAGATACTATAATATTCGATCTAAAAAGTGAAAGCAAGACTTGGCAAGAAACCAATCTTTTCCAAGAGCTGGCTTCTAGTGATTATGCCCTAGTAAAAGTAAAAAATTATGTTTATCACTTTGGAGGCTATAATTTTTTATTGAGGAAAACTACTAATATATTCTCTAAAATCGATTTGATCACATTTAAAGTGAATCAGACTCACAACTTCCAGATATTTCCTAAACAACGAGCTCATCATTCATTAGTTTTAATAAACCAAAAGCTATTTTTATTCGGAGGAGTGCATAATGATAATATTTTCAATGATCTCTGGACTTTTGATCTTGATGCTTATATTTGGAGTCAGATTTCAGCCAAAGGCTCAATTCCTACTCCGAGGTATCTTCATGCCTATGCTGTTGAAGGTAACACTTTAGTCGTCTGGGGTGGAAAGGATAAGTCTGGCTTGAAAAACGATATGTTTATATTCAATGCATTGACTGAAACTTGGACTGAACTAATTTCCTCATCATCCAATCCAAGGCCAGCGAAAGGGGCTTGCCTTGTCTTGAAAAACTTATCAATTTATCTCTTTGGAGGCAGGACTGATTCAGATATTTCCAACGAACTCTGGCAGTATCGACTTGGGAACAATAGCTTTGAATTACTTTCTGATTCAGATATTTATTCTGTGGTTTTTCACAAATGCTGGATTGATAATAACATATTTTATTCAGCTTTAGGAGATTTTGATAATGGAGGACCTGCAGGGACTATCAAAGCTTTCAACTTCTCATCATCAACTTGGAGTAGCTTTCATGATCACGGGCATAATAAATGGGACTCAAGCCAGTCTCTTCAGATTGTTGTTGATAATAAACTGATAAGTATTGGAGGATTTTCATGGGGATATTTTCCCATTTTCAAAATATTAGTTCTTGAACCAGGAAGCAAACTAGAGGTCTATGATTTGGATATTGATTTTGCGATATTTGGCTCAGCTTCAGTTTATTATAAAAAAAATCTGGTGGTTTTTGGTGGATCTCTAAAATTAGGTCCAAGCCTTTTGTCTAATGTTGGCCACAACCTTTTATTTTACCTCAAACTTGAGGAGATTTGTGAAAAAGTTAATTGCGAAGCTTTTTGCTCAGCTGGAACTATTGCTAATGGAAAAGACTGCAAACAATGTCCAGCTGGTAGTTTTAACGAAATACCTGCAAGTATGAAATGCATTGAATGTAAACCTGGAAGCTTTAATCAAAATAAAAGCTCCTCCAGTTCACAGCAGTGTGTTCCCTGCCCTGAAGGCCGTTATAATGATAAATATGGAGCGAACGCTTGCCAGGTCTGTCCAAGTGATAAGAACTGTCCAGTAGGTAGTTTTAGCTATTCAGAACTGCAGAATATCGAGAATAAAAGATCTATTCAGCCACCACTATATGAAGAGACTGATTTAACAAAATCAATTATTATTTATCAAACTTCAGTCAGTGTCCCATTGTTTTTAGTCATGATTGTGCTCTTTTCTTTCAGAAAATTAAGGGTTTGGGCAAAAAAGCTTGATTTTTTTGATGATAAACATGATAATCCTGATAGTGAGTTTATGGTAAGAAAAAAAACTTTAATTGGGGCTTGTTTTTCATTTTTATTTATTATAGGAGTATTGCTGATGACCTGCTCTTCTATTTTAACGTACTTCAGAGCAAACGTCCATGAGACTAAAGGCCTTGTTACTCTTTCTGTACTTGAAGCGGATGTTGGGAGTTTTGAGGCTGATAATTTTTTAGTTCAATTTTTACTATTTTCATATGGAGGAGAATGTGGAAATAAACTTAAAGAATCAATATCAATCATTTCTAAAAACATCAACTACACTCAAAAAGTTTTGGATCATGAGATACTTGGAAACAACTCATGCAAAATTAGAATCAGTTTTAAAAAAGCTATAATAAACTCTGGTGCCCTGATTATGTTTACTCTAAATGAGAATCCTAGTTATTCATCTGGAATAGAAGTCAGCCTGATATCAAATTCATCAATTCCTGATCAAATTAGTTCAGTCTTGACAAATGTTAAATCAGTAACTAACTCAGTTTTTATTGGACCTTATCCAAGTGAATTTTACTTTCTTGCAACTCCTTCATTATTTCTATCAGAGTCAAATCAATGGAAAGAGAAAGAAACTGGCTACCATATATCTGAACGAAGCAGTCCTAAAGCTGGAAGCATGTTCAAAAGTGAAGAATTATCTTCAGTGTCTTTTCTAAATATTAAAGTATACATTGAAAAAAGTCCAACTGGGCTTTTAACTCAGAGAAAATTGAAACAGAGCTTTTTCTTTTTTGTTGGGAACTTGCTTGGGAGTGCTACTGGACTTTTTGGAATTGGTGGATTTTTTATGGCCTTGTTTGAAAGTCGTATCCAGATTTTGTTGAAGAGAGTTAGGAAAAATGAAATTCAAATCCAGAATATCTCAGATGATTCTATTCCTACCAAAGCTGCTAATGTTGATTCGACTAATGATGAAAATTTAGTTAAGGTAAAAAAATAGAATATTAAAATGATTTTCTTTAGAAATAATTATCGATAATTGATTCAGTTAAAATGTTCTTATATGAGAATAGTAACTTATGAACTGTTATTCGAAAATAAAAGAGCGATTGCACTTTAATGATCATTTTAAACCTAGCTAATGGATAGTTGGGTGAATTGAAAGTAACAATAAAATATTCAAACGGAAGTTTCAGTAATCTATTGGTAAAATCATCAGGGTCATTTGATGTTTATGTCACGAAATCAGATTTCATCCAGAGCCAAATTAGTACTCTGAACATCCTGCTTTTTAGAAGGATTGAAATACAAGTTCCTAAAATCCTGAAATTAACGATTAATTTATTTATATTGAAAAGGAATATTCTTTTTTTCAGAGAAAACTGCGAAATTTCTCTTAAATTAGAGGTAATGAAACAAAAAATATAATAAATTCATTCGAATTGATTTTTTGACAGAAGGTATTCAAGAACTAACTGCAAAATGTTAGATAATACAAAAAAGATCGATAATGAAATTTACGAGTTCTTGAAATAATCCTATTTTTTGAAACCCTTAGAATATAACTCACTGTTGAATATGCTCCAATAAATCAGTTTCTTTGAAAGGCCGTTTGAACTTGTATCAATTAAAGTGTGAATTGAACTTACTACTTAAACAATTTAGTTGGATTGGGATGAGTTTTGGGTATCTCGATGCTTGCTAAGGAGAAAAGAGACGATTTTTCATCAAGAACAATTTTCAGGCTATATTTAAGAGAACTATCAAGCATTTTCACAGAATTTGATACCAGGTCTAGCTTGGTCAAGTTTTTTATCGCAGATACTTTTCCGGATTTTCTCCAACCTTTTATCATTTCTTAATTTTGAATACAGATTCTTTCAATGAAATCACTCTAAATCAAGTCCTTCTTTTCAATATCATCACGGTTCAACTTAATGGATTCCTGGTTTACTCATTAAAGAATTTCCCTACTTATCGACTACAGAAATTAAATTTAGTTTTGTTAAAAGATATGACTAGCCTATTCCTTTGGCATGCATTATAGCCTAATATTTATTTTCAATGAAACTTGGAAAATTTGAAATTGTTTCAAAGGATCAAAATTTCAAGTATGAAATAATCTTGAATGTTTTTCTGATCCAAAGTGACAAGACTGGAATAATTTATTAAAAATTATCGAGGAATATTATATAAATGACAATATCAGCATTAAAGTTTGTTGTGAGAATTTGAATGAAGATTAATCTAAAGTCACTTCATAAGTCAATATTTCGATTAAAAAAAAACTGAGTTAATTAATAAACTCTTGAATTGTTTGCCTACCCTTAGAACAATCTTGAATTATATTTATTGAATTTAGTAGAGTATTAACTAGTTTAACAACAAAAAATAGATAATTATAATTTTTGATTAGATTTTAGTATAAACTATTCAAGGTATATTTTGGCTTAAAAATCTAAGTCTATAAATTGTGGAATCTTGTACACGCAGAGTAAGGAATGAAGGAATTTTTGAAATTCATGGAGTTCATGATGACAGTAAAGGACCTGAGCTTCAAAAGAAGATATATAAGTACTATAAGAGGTATTCGAAATTTAAAGGAAAAACATATTCATGTCTTTGAAAAAGGAGTACATTTTAAATCTTACTTTGATAATAAAATGAAATGTCAAGTCTGCTCAACTCAAGCTTTCTTCATCTGTCACTGCTCCAATGCTTATCTGTGTCAATTCCACCTTGGTGTACACTTAGCAAAGAGGGCAAAGCATCAGCATGAATCGTTGTTCCAAGAACTTGACTCAATCCAAAAATCAAAGCTCAATGAAGAACTTCATTATTGGATCAAAACTCTCAAATCTTTAAAGAAACAAGTTCATCTTCAAACTAAACAGACAATCAAAACTATTAAAACCTGCAGTAACTCAGTTATCAAACAAATCAGCACTCTTACCAAGTATTGCCTCGACCTTATCACCATTTCAGCTTATGAAAAATCACAGATTCAGGAAATTACATCAATACTTACCGCAGATATTGTCGTTAATCAATTAAACTTGAATCATTTAAGCCAAACTGCATTGCAAGAATATTCTCAAAAGCTCTATTATTTCATCAAAGATCCTGTAGAGGAGAAGCGATCCAAATACAACAAATTCCTTCAAACTCACAACGGAGGATTCAATTGTCTTGCGATTTCCAGTGATGGACGGACTCTTGTCTCTGGCTCGGAGGACACTTCTGTGAGGGTCTGGAACATTCAGACAAAAAGTCAAGTAGCTTGCCTTCTCCACCATAAATCGACTGTTTTGTGCATAGTAATTTCTAAGGACGGAGCAATTGCAGTTTCTGGATCTTTGGATAAGACTCTTGTTTTATGGGACATTCAAAAGAAATGCTTTCAAAATTTGTACTGTGGACATTCTGAAGCAGTTTATGGTGTTGCATTAAGTGAAGATAACAGTCTTATCGTATCAGGAAGCAGTTCGAATGAAATTATGGTGTGGAAAACTGAGTCAACTGAATGCTTGAAAAAAATAAATACAGAAAAAATAGTGTGGTGTTTATCGATATCAAAAAACAATTTGGTTTATTGTGGTATTGGAAAGAGTTTGAGTATCATTGATATAATTTCTTATCAAACTCTCTTTTCAATAAATGCCCATGATGATGTTGTTAGATCAATAGCACTCACCAAAAATGAAAAATTTATAATAACCTGCTCAGGCGATAAATCAGTTAAAATATGGGAAGCAAACTCTAAGTCTCATTACGCAACTCTTTTAGGACATACTCAGGCAGTCTGTTCTGTTTCAATAACAGAAGATGACAAGTTTATAATTTCCGGATCTTTAGATGAAACAATAATCTTATGGAGCATCGAGTCAAAAACTCAAATCCATAAATTCAGTTTTCACAAAGACCACATA